>PVKA01010174.1:0-65410 GCA_004027165.1 Ctenomys sociabilis | reverse complement strand
ATAATTATTGAATCTTTGATATAATTCAGCTATAAAAAAACCTGTAAATATAATTTCATGTATGCACCTTGTACAGTACCAAAACGTTATGAAAACAGTTTGCAATGTATTAATTCATCGACTCTGTATGGTTAAGGTGTCTTGAAACTGTCTGATTGACATTTGTATTTTAATAAAATAAAAATAAATGCAAAAAAAATCCTTAACATCTGCTAAGATATTACATTGTCATTCTTGATCCCAATAATTCATGTTTTTTGCTTGATCAGTTTTGCTAAAATAATAAATTTTATTAATTTTCCAAAAATGAACTTTTGACTGTTGATTCTTACACCTGCCTTCTATTTCAATAACATATTATTACTATATTCTTCTATCTCTTTCTATAGAATTTATTTTCATGTCTTAGATAATTCCTTTTAACGTTCTGTATATTTACAATATGATCATCTACAGATAGACATTCCATTTCAGCCATGTTCCATCTATATCTCAGAAGTTTTTCTTTAAAAGCTTTCTATAATTTAAGATAAAATATATATGAAGTGAAAAGAATAATGTGTTAGTGAATGTCCATAACATTTCCCTAACTTCATAATAAAAATATGAGTATATAACCTATATTTCTATCATAGAGTAGGAATGAACAAGCTATGGTCCATGGCCTGTTGCTTCATAGATAGGAAGCAAAGGTTATGTTTTATATTTTTTGTTTTTTTTTCAGTGAGTGCTATTTGTAATTTTAATTTTTTCCATAATTTTATTAAAGATCAAATAGCAATGAGACAGTTTAATTTTTTATTTTTATTTTATTTTCAGGAGTGAAAACAAAGGCAAAATAATAAAAACAAAGACAAAAATGGAATGATATACAATACCTGTTACAGATTTTCATAACAACTAAAACAATTTAAAATGGTTGATATGTATTTTTATCATCAAATCTATCACTCAGATTAACACATATGTATGAGTGGACATATGATTGAATATTGCTGCTTACTTTCAAGAAACCTTAAATTTTGTTCTTGTTTCTCTTTTTTCTTTACTTATCTGTTTTTAAAATTTATTTTAGGGCCGGGGGGATGGCTCAGTGGAATAAGTGCTTCCCTGGAAAGCCCAAGGACCTGAGTTCAATCCCTGGTTCCACCAAAAAAAGAAAAATATATATTTTAAAGAGTCTAGTAATAACTGATATGATATTAGAAATGATACACATTTAGAAGACTAAGATGACAGGTATTCAAGAATGGTTTTTGTATTACGCATTACTGACCTCAATGTAGTTATTTAATTCTCAGATATCAGCTTATAGTTAGTCAAGGTGCAAATTCTATATATTAACTGCTACTTAAAAAAAAATCATCTCAGCCATCTTGTATATATACTTGCATGTTTCCCTCTTTACTTTTTTCCTATCTTTTCTCATTTCTCTCATCTTTTTAGTTTAGTACTTAAGTTCCATTTCTTTCATTTTACTATGTCTTTTAACCTTTCAGGCTTTATTTCTTCTTTCAGGTTCTTACACTAGGGAGACTGTATGGTATTTACACGTGTGGGTCTGATTTATTTCACCTATGAGTATAGCTTCTAGCTGCATCTACTTACCTATGTAGGTGTCCAGTTTGTCCTTCTTTCTAGCTGAATAATAAATACTCCAGTGTGTAAAAATACCACATCTTTTTTATCCATTCCTCAGGCGATGGACATTTTATAGCTATTCCCCTTCCGGGTATTTTCCTAAAAGAACTGAAAACATCATACCATAGTGACATATGTGCACCCATGTTTACCACAGCACAGTTTGTCACAGACAAATCTTGGTTTTTTATTTCTTTGAGACAGAGCCTGTCTGGCCATGGTGGCGTGCCCCTGTAATCCCAGCACTAGCGAGGCAGAAATCAGGAGGATCACTATGAGTGTGGGCTGCGTAGTGAGACCCTGAACAACAACATCAACAAAAATTTCTATGTAGTTCCAGGTTGCCCTTGAATTCACAGCCATCTTCCTATCTCATCCTCTAAATGTTGGGATTACAGATGTATGTATTCTGAAATGTTATGAAGAAAGAATTTGCCATAAAAAGTATATGGCCTACAGATTCTCAAGTCTTCGCTATTTGGGCCTTTAAAGAAAAAGACTGTGGGGCCAGTGAGATAGCTCAGCAGACTAAGCGCCTGCTTAGGCAAATGCAGGGACTGGGGTTCGATCCCCAGCGCCACATGCTGCACCTGCCCTGCCCCCAAGTGTGCTGAACTGGCCACCGAGACCAAGAATGGTGGCACATGCCTGTAATCCCAGTGCTGGGGAGGCTGAAAACAGGAGGTTCACTATGTGTCCAAACTGCATAGTGAGACCCTGTACTAAATACATAAAAAATGATAAAGACTGTTAACTACTAATATAGAACAATTCATTTTCTACAGTTTCTTAGTATCCTTAGCAAATTTGTTTCTCTCACAACCACAGGCAACCACATCTGTTCTTTGTTCATCTTACTTTCATTTTCTTATTTTATAACCTCATTTCAGTGGAATAATCTAACAAAAAGAACATAAAATTTTGCATGTTATTACATGTTTAGATAGATCATTCCTTTTTGTTGTTGACTAACACTATGTTGTACAATTACAGTTTAATTTAATTATTCATTTTCCTGAGATAGGCATTTGGGATGATTCCAATTCTGACTATTGGAAATAAAGATGCTATAAACATTGTTATACAAATGCTTTCATAGAGACACATTTCAGTTCTTTTCAGTAAATATTTTGGAGTGGAAATTTTAGGTTAAAGGACAGTGTATATTTATCTTTATATAATGCTGTCAAATGTTCATATTATGAGAATTTCAAGTGGTGTATGTCACTGCTAATTTCTGTGCTGTCACGTTTTTCCAGTTCTGGACATGGAACCCAGTACCTCTTGCTTGCTAGACAAGCACTCTGTTACTGAACTATACTCCCAGTCTTGTCTTTTGAATTCTGTCCTTTGCAAAGGATTTTTTTTTCAGTACTGGGGGATTGAACTAGGGACCTTGTGCTTGACAAGAAAGTGCTTATGCTGCTGAGCTATCTCCCTGGTCCTCTCTTTGTAGAGGATTTATAGGATTATCTCATTAAAAATTAACTGTAAAATTATATAACAAAATTAATATTTTGATATTACTGCTCGTTAGTGTTAATGATACTTATATAGTTTTACAGTGACTCTCCAGGACTTTTATGGAACTAAGAATCTATACCTATCTTTATCTTGTTGTCTGTCCCCTTCCAAGCCCTTCATAAATATCTTACTCTGATATTTTTAGTTTTTTTCACCTTTATTACTACATGTTCGTAGTGCATGACTGTGTTCATTTTAGGGAACTTGTACAAGTACTTAACACATTTCAATTCGTTTTCTTCTTCTTTCTACCCCTCTTATTTGCCAGCATCAGATTAATTTACTTATGTTACAAGATCTCATAAAGGTAGTTATCACACATAAGGATGAAACATGAGACTCATAGGCAAAAATATGTAAAATGTGCAAGACAATTGTGCTAAATCACAACTGGTACAAAAATGTATACTTTTCGATATATCCACACTGGGTTACATTGACATTTTTCCTCTCCTTTCTTTCCTGTTATCTGTTTTTTGTTTCATACTTTATTTATACAGTAAGTTTCTCATATAAGAGAATCCATGTTGTATTTAAGCTTGTGTCTGATTCACTTCACTTAACATTATCTTCTCACATTACATCTAGTTTCCTACAAACAACGCAAGTTTGTCTTTATGGCAGAGTAGTACTTCATTGTGTGTACCTATTGCATTTTCTTTATCTGTCCTTCTCGCTCTCTTTTTTTTGGATTTTAGTACAGGGTCTCGCTACATAGATTAGATTCATACTGATCTGCCTGTGTTCAGCAAGCCACAAGCTGGGATTACAGGTGCATGCCACCACGCCCAGTTTCAATCACTATCTCAGTGCACCCCACAGGTGGGGCCATCAGGGCAGGCTGGTGATTGAAGCCAGTCCCTGCATCTGCCTAAGCAGCTGCTTTAACTCACTGAGCTATTTGGCCAGCCCTTATCCATCTTTCTCTTAATGGACATATAGACTCTTTGTAAGACTAAGCTACTATGAATTGTGTGGCTATGAAAAAATGTATGCATAAATCTGAAGGGTATAATATATGTAGCACTTTTAAAACACACCTAGTTCACAGGTATCAGCATATATAGCTAGTCAGGGTGAGAATCCTATAAATTATCTCCTAGTTTCAAAAACCTGCTGAAGATTCTTAGGATCATTGCCTTATCTGCCTTCTGCATATAAATGTGTGGCTGCCCCTGTCATGTTTACTAGATTTCCTTTTTGTCTTCTCTTTATTGTTTAATCTTCAAATTCTCACATTCCTTTTAATTGTATTACATCTTTTTTAATTTATTTTTTATTTTATTGAAGTACAAATATCAATCAGACAGTTTTACGACATTGTGTTATATCATTTTATTTTTATTTCTTCTTTTGAGTTCTCACACTAGGGGGACTATATGATATTTACACACATGGTTCTTGTTTATTTTACTTATGAATATCTTAAAATGGCATCCACTTAAATATAAATGCTTCAAGTTTATCATTCTTTATAGCTGAGTAATACTCCATTGTATAAAAATAGCACATCTTTTTTATCCATTTGTCAGGAGACGGGCATCTTGGTTGTTTCCAAGATTTGGCTATCACAAATTGTGCTGCTATAAACATAGGTACTCATATATCACTATGATGTGAGGTTTCTAGTCCTTCTGGGAGAATTCCCAGTAGGGGAATAGCTGGCTTGAATGGGATTTCCAATACTAGTTTTTTTTTTTTTCTTTTGGTGGAACTGGGGATTGAACTAAGGCCCTTGTGCTTCCCAGGGAAGTCCTAGTTTTTTAAGGAGTCTCCACACTGATGTCCAAAATGGTTGCACCAGTCTACATTCCCATCAGCAGTGGAGAAGGATTCCTTTTGCCCACAGCCTCTCCAACATTTGTTGTTAGTTGATTTCCTTATGATAGCCATTCTTTCTGGGGTGAGAAGCTATCTCAGGGTGATTTTAATTTGCATTTCATGGATGATTAGTGATGTGGAATAATTTTTCATATATTTATTTGCTTTTTTAATTTTGTGCTATGAGAAGTGTATGTTCAACTCCAATGCCCATGTCTGGATTGGGTCTTTAAATTTAGGGACCCTAATGTTTTTTAGTTCTTTATAAATTCTACAGAGCAGAGCTTTGCCTCAGTGCTCATTAGTTAAGATTTTTTTCCAAACTTGTGGCTTGTCTTTTCACTTTGTTGGTTATTTCTTTTAATGTGCAAAAACTTTTCAAGAAAGATGGTCCCAGTTGTTAATTCTTTCAAGTATTACCCGTGTGACTTGATTTTTGTTCATGAACACTTTGTGTATCCCTATGTCTTCAAGAGTTCCCCATAATTTCTCTTACAGGAGATTTAGTGTTTCTGTTTTAATGTTTAGATCTTTAATCCATTTTGGCTTGAGCTTAGTGCATGGTGATATACCTGGGTCAAGTTTTAGTTTTTGGCACGTAGAGAGCCAGATTTTCCAGCACCATTTGTTAAAAAGGCTATCTTGCTTCTAGTAAGCATGTTTGTCCCCTTTGTTGAAAATCAGGTGGCTGAGTGTGTTCGCAGAGGCCTCTGCATCTTCTAATCTATTCCAGCTGATCCTCAGGTTTACTTCGTTGCCAATACCATGTTGATTTTATCACAGTGGCTTTGTAGTATAATACCAAGTCAGGAATTGTGATGCCTCCTTCCATGGCATTATTGGCCAAGATTGTCTGTGCTATTCTTGGTCGTTTGCAGTTCCAAATAAATTTTAGGAAAGAGTTCTCTATGTCTGGGAGGTATGTTGGTCACAGTTTGATAGGGATTGCATTAAATCTGTACAGCAATTTTAGGAGTTTGCCAATCTTCACAGTGTTGGTTCTTCCTATCCAGGAATAGAGAATATCTTTCCTTTTTCTGAAATCCTCTACAACTTCACTGAATACAGAAATGTAATAGTAGAGTCATGCTTGGAATGCCTGTCTTTCTAGTCCTCCAAGTGGGTACTGCTTGTCATCATATACCAATTATTGTCATACTGTTTCTCAAGTAAATATTGGTTTAAAAAAAAGGGTAATCAATGAAAAAAAGAGACAAGAAAAAAGAGTGTCACGGGACTGTCCTGCTCCAATGGTGTATATGGTTAGATTTCTAAATCTCTGTGTAAAGATATGTAAGTGTTTATTCATATTTTTAAAATAGATTTTTAAATTGTTTTCTTCGTATTCTGTAGGGACTTAAAATTTAGTGTATCAATATTTAATGGAAAATACCTGTTCTTTGTTATGCCTAAGATGTTTGATATTCAGACAGATAGCTAGGTTTAATCCAACTGCATATGTTATAGCGTAATAATAACCTTCTGGAGGGTTAACAACCTAAGTTTGCAGACCAACAATTAGAGAACAAGGAGGGATTCAAGGACAGTCAACATTTTGGCCCTAGCCTTTCAAGGTCAGTGAGAACTCGGGACATAGGTGAACCTGTACTGTAACATCATGGAACTCAGTTGTGTCCCAAATTTTCTGGTCAAGGAGGTTATAGGGCCAAGGAAGAAAGTGATCAAAGATGTACAGTTTGCCTAAGAAGAGTCACGTGGAGTGATGACATTGTCTCAGGCTTTCACAGAAAGCAAACAGGTCAAGCAATGGCTGTGACTCATCCACATGGCTGACACTGATAAAGGATTTACAAACTATGGTATAGGGTTTCAGGCTAAATCCTGAGGGGATTTGACTGAACTTATCAGGTAACAAAAGCTACATTTCTTGTTATATAGATCTTGCTTTATCTTGCTCTTAACCATCCAGCAAAAAATGTAAAAATGACGTATAAACATAAAGCCATATTTATATGCTGAGGTGTAAAAGGCTTAAGTCAACAACTTGTGACAATGCCAGTCCTACAGATAACCTACTACAGTTATGGACTACTGGACTGTACTGGAATACTTTAAGAATTCCCACACTACAATATTTAAATTATAATGGAATACCCATGTCTGAGAAAACTGAACAAAAAAGGGTAAAGAAATGAATTGCCATTTTGTATCTGTATATTCAAAATAGTTAGGATAGATGTACAACTACATTCTGTTAATTCAGTGAATAAAAAGATTTGTTCTGATGTTTGCAGACAGGATATCTTGTCTGCATCTTGTGTAATGAATAACTACTAAGACAACAATGTGCAATGCATTTATTATTGAAACTGTCCCACTAATCACTTTTGAAACTGTCTCATTGTTATTTGTTTCTCAATAAAATTATTTAAAAAATAAATTAAAGATACCTAGAAGGGGAATAGCTGATCAAATTGAACTTCTCTTTGTAGTTTTTGAGGAATTTCTATAGTATTTTCCATAGTGTTTGTATCGATCTACCAACAATGAGGAAAATTTCCCCTCTCCGCACAACCTCATGATTATTTGTTATTGGTTAATTTCTTGATTGTAATCATTCTTTCTGGAGTGAAAGGCAATCATATTGTTTTAGTTTGCATTTCTCAAATGATCACAGATTATGAACATTTTCATGTATTTGTCATTTGTACTTCTTCATCTAAGAAATATCTGCTCATCTCAAATGCGTTTTTGGCTTGGGTATTGTGTCAGTTCCTCTTCTCTCATTGTTGGGACAAAATACCTGACACCCAAAATTAGGAAGGAAAATTTTGTTTTTGCTCACAGTTAGTGGAGGTTTCAATCCGTACTTGGCTAGCTTGAAGGTAAAGTGGCACATGGTAGAGCGTACCAGCTTGTGGTTGAGGAAAATAGCAAAGAGAAAGATTGAGGGGCTGCTCCAGGAGAAGCTAGCTGACTAGCTCTTTCTTCTCCTTACATTGTAAAGCACATTACCCCCCTCTCACACCTGTAATCCCAGCATTATCATGAATTAATCACAAATTCTATAAGCCACCCCAGTGACTATGTAAGGTTTTGGGGGTACAACTAGACACAAACCATAACAGGTATCTAATTTGGAGGAGCTAATTTTTATGTGTTATTCATATATTTTAGATTTTCACTCCCTAAGGAATAGCTGACAAAATTTGTTTTCCCATTCTGTAGATTGTCTCTTAACTCTGATGGTGGTTTCCCTCACTGTGTGGAAACTTTTTAATTTCATATGATCCCATTTGTTGATTCTTGGTACTATTTCAAACCTGAAACCAGGGTTTTGTTAGGAAAGTCCTTACCTATGCCTATTCCTTCAAGAATTTTTCCTGTTTTGTATTCCAGCAGATTGTTTGTGTTCTAATGTTTAGATCTTTGATCTATTTTCATTTTACTTTAGTGCATTGTGAAAGATATGGTTTTAGGTTTGATCTTTTGTATATGCATGGACAGTTTTCCCAGCGCAATTTGTTATAGAAGGCAGATTTCCTATAGTGAAGGGACTTGGACTCTTTGTCAAGGATGAAGTTGATTGTGCCTAAATATTTTTCTATATCCTCTGTCCTGTTCCATTGCACCAAAAGTTTGTTTTTTTCTTTGCATGACCATGCTGTTATTTATTTTAAACACTGTGTCTTTTTTATTTTCCACAATTTATTTTTCTGAGTGACTATTTTCAATGCAGTATTTGTTTTCAAATCATCTAACATGTCAAACTGAACTAACAACTTTCTGTTCAGTGACTGGTAGGGTCTATTTTATTGGACTACCCTCACACAGTTCATTTGCGTATTTCTATGGCTCATCAGTGGTCAAAATGTTTCTCCTTATAGTTATTCCTGCATTTGTAGAAGTTTTTTACACACATAATGTAAAGGAAATTTATGCTGTGTGATTACACGTTAAAAATAGTATTTCTAAAACAAAGAAAAACATTTAAAACATCAGTGTTCATGATTAAAAACACTATATCTTTGTAATGTAACCTTAAGTCTGGGATTGTGATGCTACCTGCCTTGCCATTGTTGTCCAGAATTGCTTCGCTTTTGCTATTCAGGCTTTCCTCTAAGGAGGATTTTTTTTTTTTTTTTTGGCCTGCTCTCGATGCCTTAAGGGCAGGTCTTGTAAGGCATGAGGCTCTGGGGATCCAACCATAGTATCGTGAGGCTCACTGCCTTCACTTAAGCAGGCATTTAAATAACTGAGCTAATGGGCAGGACCCCTCTGCTTCTTCTCTAGTTCCACATGAATTTCTGGATTGCTTATCTAATTCTGTAAGGAATATTATTGTACTTGGATTAGTATTGCATTAGATCTATAAAACAGTTCTGGAAGTATGGCTATTTTGACTATATTGATTCTGCCCACCAAGGAACAGGGAGAATCTATCTTTTGATATCATAATTGATCTCCTCTAGAGTACTATAATTTTCATTGTACAGTTGTTTTACTTAATTGTTTAGGTTAGTTCTTAAATACTTCATTTTTCTTGATGATATTGTGAAAGGTATTTCTTCCTTAGTTTCCTTTTTAGTGAATTTGTTATTGGTGTACAAGAATTCTATTGCTGTTTGAGAATTGACTTTGTATCCTGCTACACTACTGAATTTGGTTATTAATTTGAAGAATCTTTTGGTGTAGTTTTGGGGTCTTCTATGTGAGAAAATATAATCTGCAAATAATGATAACTTAACCACTTCCTGCCTTATATCATATCAATTTTTTTCTTCTCTTCTAATTACTCTAGCCAATATTTTGAGAAGTATGTTGAACAGAAATGTTAGTAGACATTCTTGCCTTGTTCCTGGTTTTAGAAGGAAACTTTTCAGCTTCTCTCTGTTTAATATGATATTGGCCATTGCTTTGATCACATTGAAACAAAGACATTTTACATGTGTTTTCTATAGGATACATGGATGTTAGATTTTGTTAAATGCATTTTGAGGTGATCGTATGTTTTTTCTCCTTCTTTGTGTTTATGTGCTGTATTACAGTTATTGATTTGCTTATATTGAACCATTCTGCATCCCGAGAAGGGAACCCATTTGGACATGATGTATGGTCTTTTCGATGTAAGATATTTTTCTGTGATCTATGTTCTGTTTGTCAGTATCTTACTGAAAAATTTATATTTATGTTTATTAAAGACATTGGCCAGTAGTTCTCTTTTTTGGTTGGCTTGGGTTTAGAATTAGAACAATGCTTGCTTCCAGAAATGACTTTGGAAATACTGCTGCTCTTTCAAATACACTGAAGAGTTTGTGGAGTACTGGCATTAGATCACTAAAGTTCTTGTACAATTTGACAGTGAATACATTAGGACATGTGTTTTTCTTTTTTGTTAGGCTTTTTTATTCCTTTTTCAATTTTACTAGCTGATACTGGCTTATTCAGGAGTTTTAGTATATTTGCTGACAAGGTGAACACATTATTGAGGATTTTTATAACTTTTGGTTCAGATTTGCTAATTCATATATATCTAGGAATTTATATATTTTTACAAAATCTATTTCATTAAAGCAGTTTCTCCAAGTAATTACTGATAATATTCTTAATTTTGGCTGAATCCTTTGTGATTTCTCCTTTTTCATTTCTAATTGCATGGATTTGGGTCTTTGTTTTCCTTTTTTGGCAAGTTTTAGTAAGCGTTTGCCTAAGTTGTTTAATCTTTTAAAGAAAGAGTACTTCAAATTGTTGATTCTTTCTCTTGTCCTTTTACTTTCAATTGTATTGATTTTTGTATTTTAAAGTGAATAAAAAATAAGACATTAGAAATGATACACAATTTAAAAAAACCAACCAACAAGGTGATAGGTATTCAACAATGATTGTTATATTGCACATTGTCGTCTTCAATGTACTCAGATTACCAGATATAAGTGTCTGAAATTGGTCAAAATAAAAATTTTAAACATTAACTTGGCTTGTTCTTGTTTTTCTAAGACCTTGAAGTGCATTATTAAGAAATTTACTTGAGCTCACTCTTTCTGTGATGTGGAAATTCACTGCTATAAACTTCATTTTAGGACTTCTTTCATTGTGACCCATAGGTTCTGTTATGTCATACTGGCATTATTTGTTGATTATAGATACTGCCTAATTTCTTTGACTTCGTCTGTGACCCACTGATTATTCAAAAGGGTATTAGTTAATCTTTGTTTATTTTCATAGTTTCTGTATTGTAAAAGACACTGATTTCTAGTTTCCTTGAGTATAATCAAATGAAATGCACAAGATAATTTCAATTCTTTCACACTGACTAAATTGCTTCATGGACTAATATGTGGTCTATTTTGGAAAGTGCTTTGTGCTGCTGAAAAGAATATGCATTATGTCATTTTTGGAAGGAACACACTGTAGACATTTACTTGAAGGTTTGGTTTAACTCTGATATTTCTTTATTTTTATTTTATTTTTTGTCTTGTTCATCAATCCACTTGTGACAGTAAGGTAAGATTTCCTCCTTGGACCTTGTGTTTGTGTTCATCTTATTTCACATGAATGCTTGCTTTGTGCACTGGTATTTTTGGTGTGTATGGTTTGAGTCGTTATTTCTTCCCGTTGAATTGTTCCCTTAAACAATATGTAATGGTCTTCTTTATCTCTTCTAACCCGGGCTTGAAATCTGCTTTAAAGTTAGGAGAGCAACTTTTGCTTTTTTCCTGTGTTCCCATTGCATGGCATATTATTTACCATACATCTGTGAGTACCCTCTTAAGTTCAGTGTTTTTCTTGTATAGTTCACATTATTGAGTTTTGTTTCTTGATCTGTTCTGCCTACCTGTGTGCTTTGATTGGGAAGTGATGGAGAGTTATTACTGAGAGATTTCAGCATATTCCTGTCATTGCATTATCTTTCTGTTGCTGATTTCTTCATTTCCCTTTTTTGTTTAGCTGCTCTTCTTTCAAGCTATATTCTTTATTTTTGATTCACTGAAATTGTTGGTTTTGTTGGCTTATTCTAGGATATCCTTGAGATTTCTTTTGTAATGCTGGTTTGGTGCTCATGAATTTGTTGAAGTGCTCATTGTTGTGGACATACTTTCTTTCTCCATAACTTTAAAGGGCAGTTTTACAGAAATCATAAGCTGGATGTGGAAGATTTTTATGTTTAGGGTTTGAAACACTTCAGTCTATTTCAGTCTATGCCCTCCTGGCCTTTCAGGTTTGTGTTGAGAAGTCTGCTGTAAGTCTGATAGGTTTATTTTACAGGGGATTTATCACCTTTGTCTAACAACTTTATTTTAGCTAATATTCTTATTGCTGAGACAAAATTCCTGACACTCAAAGTAAAAGGAGGAAAGGCATTTTGTAGACTACAGTCTATAGAGCTTTCACTTCATAGCCATCTGGTTCTAAAGTAAGGTAGCATAGCAGAGGGGCATTGCAGAAAAGAAACAGTTTATGGCAGGGAGAAGGCAGCAAAACTTTTTATTTGGTCTATGTATTTTGTCCTTCTTTTAAGAATTTTCAGTTTCAGAGACCCTCTTATTGTCTTTTTCTTTTTTAAAAATAATTTTGTTGAGAAACAAATAGCAATGAGACAGTTTCAAAACTGATTAGTAGGATAGTTACAATATTTAATACAATACATATTGTTGTCTTAGTGGTTATTCATTGTACAAGATGCAGACATGGTATCTTATCCACAAACACTATTAGAACAAATATTTCTACTCATTGAATTAAAAGAAAGTAGCTGTACATCTATCCTATTTTGAATACACACATACAAAATGGTCCTTCATTTGTACCTTTTTTTTGTTTAGTTTTGTCTGAGATGGGTATTCCATTGACATTTAAATACCGTAGGTGAGTGAATTCAGCAAAGTAATCCAATGTAGTCCAGTAGCCCATGATAATAGTGGGTTATTTGTAGGACTACCAATGTCAGAAGTTGTTAACTTGAGTCTTTTACAACTCAGCATATTAATATGGCTTTACTTTTTATACCTCATTGTTATAATTTTCTGCTGGATGGTTAAGATCAAGATAAAACAAGACCTGTATAATAAAAAAATATAACTTTTGCATCTGATAAGATCAATCAAGTCCCCTCAGGATTAAGCCTGAAACCCTGTACTGCAATTTGTAGATCCTTTGTCAGTGTCAGCCATGTGGATGAGTCACGGCCATTACTTGACCAATTTGCTTTCTGTGAAAGTCTGAGACAATGTTTTCTCTCCATGTGACTCTTCTTAGGCACACTCTACATCATTGATCACTTTCCTCTGTGGCCCCATAATCTCCTTGATCAGAAAATTTGGGACACCACTGTGTTATATGTTACAGTACATGTTCTCCTATGTCCTGAGTATTCATTGATCTCACCCTCTTATTTTCTAAAATTCTTCTCAGTGGATTCTTTCCAAGCTTCTCCAGTCTGTCTCCTCTAGTTAGCCATGTTGAATCCCTTTGCCTCTTTGAACTTCTATCATTTTTGCTTCTCCCTCTCTCCAATATTTTTTTGAAATATCTTTTACAGTTCATATAGTTTTCAAAATTTGTGACATCAGTAATGGTGATTTACAATAGCTTATGATATCCCCCTTGGTATCAAGTATTCCTTTAATTCCTTTTAATATATATGAAAAGCTATTTATGGCAGTCTGTTAAATGGTAGTATGTCACCACAATATTTCCTCCAAGCAATTTGCTCCAGGCACACTAACTTTAACTCAGTCCTTGCATGGTAATATGCTACTTTTTCACATGCAATACAATTCCTGGAGTACCTTTTTTTCTTTGCATGGTTGATTTTACTCATAATTTCACTTCTAGCTCAATTGTCGCTATTCAGGAACTCTCTCTAACTTCTCTTACTGGGCAAAGTACCAATTATACATACATATGAACCTCTGCTCCATAAGACTATTCAAATTGCATTTATGTCTATTTGTGTAATAATATTATTTAAATAAAAGGTCTTGGGCCATACAATACTTTTATACCATTTAGTCCCAACCCTTAGCTCATGGCTTAACACATAGTAGGTATTTAATAAATGTTTATTAATTTGATAAAGAATTATTTGATGGAAAATATAGTATCAGAAGCCTTTGATTAATGCTTCACTAATAAGTTCTATATGGACATTGGCATGTGGGTAGTAGACAGTGTATAGGTTGATAGATGGATAGGAAATCTTGAACAGTAGTTTTCTCTTATAACAAAACAAAATAAACTACTATACATAAACATGAATGGACAATTAGTCCATGGATTTAGAAAACCTTGCTGCCAAAATAGGTTTTAATGGTTGGTACAGTAGGTACCCATGTGTAGACACATCCACACGCTTAGAACATCATAGAATGGAAGTCTTAGAAATAGTCTTCTGTAAGCTGCTTTTCTAGGCACTTTGGTGTCTTGAGTTGATTCAAACCAGAAATGGTAATTTCTCCCAAATAAAAATAGTGTGGTGTATCTTCCCCTACCCTATTCACTGGAGCTGGCATCATGTAATTTCTGGTTCTTCTTCAGTGTCAAAATTATCATGAAAGATGAACATCTGAATGGATTCAGAACATTGAGGTAGCCATACCAGCAGCATTAAAACACACTCACTAAAGAGGACTTCTTGAACTGCTTCAGAAAGTGTGAGGGATGTTGGAATTAGTGTGTTTGAAATGAGCAGGTATATTCTAAAGATGTTTAATGGCAATGTATACTTGACTATAAGCAAATTTTAAAATATAAATATTAATTATTTTTAAATCATATCTCTTATATGTTTTTTTTCCAGTATGGGGGTTGAACTCAGGACCCTGCACTTTATATTGTTATATAATACCTATATATGATTGATTCCAAAACCTGTGATACAAAACTTATGGATGTTCAATTTCTACCATAAAATATAAGTATTTTGTATACAATCTATGCACTTCTTCCTTTATATTGTAAATTGTGCCTGCATTATTTAATACAATATAAATATTGTTTGAACAGTTGTACTGTATTATGTAGGAAATAATGACAAAAATCTGTGCATGTTCAATACAAATGCAAAATTGAAAATGTTTCGATCTATGGTAGTTAAGTCAAAGTGAACCCATGCATACAAAAAGC
Source organism: Ctenomys sociabilis (assembly GCA_004027165.1). Lineage (NCBI taxonomy): Eukaryota > Metazoa > Chordata > Mammalia > Rodentia > Ctenomyidae > Ctenomys > Ctenomys sociabilis. The sequence continues at coordinate 50,338 of PVKA01010174.1, read as the reverse complement.
AAACTACTTGGGATTTCCAGATAGCTCATTGGATTAAAGCCCCTGCTTTGGTAGCCCCAGGGCTACCAATGCCCCTGGCCGGCTGTGCTGGGCCTGCACACGGAGAGCCCTGAGAGGGTGGTTGAGACTGGGCATGGTAGCCTCGTATGCCTATAATCCAAGCATCTGAAAGGCTGAAAAACAGGAAGGATCATTACCAGCTCACTGTGTAGTGAGACCCTGTAGACCCTGTACTAAATACATGAGAACGCCAACTATGTATGTGTGTATAAATAATGTGTATGTGTTTGTATCTTTGTGTATCTGTCTAAACATATATTTGTATTCTATTTTTTGTAAGAAATGATTTTTTAATGTATCCAGGCTAGCTAACATGCCCAGTCTCAATTGCTGTCTCAGTATGCCTCAGGGGCAGGCCAGCACAACACGCTGGGGGCCTTTGCACTCTGCCTAAGCAGGAGCTTTAGTCCCTGTGGCTATCTAGCCTGCCCTGAATTTCTTTTTTCTTTTGTTATTTTTGCTGTACCAAGGGTTGAACTCAGGAACCTGCACTTGCTGCGCAGGTGCTTATTCTACTGAGCTATCTCTCCAGCCCTCCTGAATGATTTCTTAATCATCAAATTTACCAGATACTTTTCTTGATGTAACTTGACCTCTCTGGTATTTATCACACTTTCCTGAAATTCTTTGATACTTATCTCACATTTCTGAAGCTTGTCCTGTGGTGTTTCAAATGTGCTAAAAATGCTTCTCTCTATTTCTGTGACCTCCCTAAGTCTTTGTAGCGATTTTGCATTTCAATATAATTTACATGTTAACATATATCCTTTTTCTTTTTTTACCTACCTTGGGAAAACTCATGCACTTGCATTGATTTATTTTATACCAGGAATTGAACTAATGACCTAGGTGCTGTGCTGCTGAGCTATATTCCCAGTCCCAGTCTCATTGATTTTATCTATCATTTACAAGTTTATGCATTCAGATGAGCTCAAAACCCTGAGAACACAACTGTCTAGAATAGTTCCATGTTAATGTTACATAGTAACTTCATTTGCAATATATCTCAGACAAAATCTATCAGCCTTACTCACCATCAAATTTGATTTTCTATTTGCCATAATCTAGTATTTTTAAAAGCTGAGCCTAATATAGAAATTCCTGTTGAAATTATTTATTAAGAGGCTAGTCTCCATGGAAAAGAGTAAGAGAAGCAAGATGAGGCAGAAATAAAAGCCAAGAAATATTGAATCTCATAGGGAAATGTTGATTCACACTTTATATCATAAATATCACCTTGAGGCTTGACAGTTGAGCTTTTGTACTGTCTCCAGCCACCGCTGCCAGAGGTCTATGAGTGGAAGTTAAGCTTGTAGGTAAGATGCCACATTTTTTATCTTGGGCCTAGGACAGTTTTCCTGATAGTACATTGATAATCATCAGCTAACATTCATAAAAGCTGGGGAATGCATGGTAAAAGGGATGTGGTTGGGGAACCAACAAATCCACTACTGTACTGTTTATGAATTCCCTCTCTATCAAGCATCACTATTTACTCCAAGAGGAAATCTGAAAATGATTATGAAGTTGTTTTCCTCTTATCCTTCATTTAATAAAAATAATAGATAACATGTATGCTGTGCCTATAATATAAATGTCAAATTTCATAGCTTCTTTCTTAAAGCTCCATAGGATGTAGATCCTGTCCATTTCTCCAGCTTTGTATTTATATTCTTTCTCTTGTAATTTCTTTTATTATTTTCCATAATTTTATTGAAGAACAAATAGAAATGAGACAGTTTCAAATCAAATTAGTAGAACGGATTCAATAATCAATACATTGCATCCAGTTTTTGTAGTGGTTTTTTGTTGTACAAGGTGCAGACATGATATTCTATTTACAAACACTATTAGAGCAGATGCCTTTATTCATTGAATTAAGAGAATGTAGCTGTATACCTATTTTTTTAAAGCTGAATTATAGTACAGTTTCAATAATTAATACCTTTTGCATTGTGATTTTCCTAGTAATTATCCATAGTACAAGAAGCAGACAGGATATGCTGTCCAAACACTATTAGTGCAAATGTTTCTTCTCATAGAATTATGCAAAAGTACTGCATATTTTTTCTAATTGTACTGTTTATACAAACACAGAATAGCCCTTCCTTTGTATCCCTTTTTTTAGTCCTGTCAGAGATAAGTTTTCTATTGTCATTCAATTATTATAGTGCTTGAATTCAGCAAAACAATTCAACACAGTCCTGCAGTCCACAATAGTAGTGGTTTATCAGAAATAGCTGTTGACTAGAGCCATTTAGAGCTCAGCATATTATTATGGCTTTATTTCATATACCTAGTTTTTATACTTTTCTGCTGGATGGTTAAGACCCAGATATGATGAGGTCAGTCACGTCCCCTCAGGGTTTAGCCTATAACTCTGTTCCTCACTTTGTAGATCCTTTGTCAGTATCAACCATGTGGATGAGTCTCGGACATTGCTTGATCAGTTTGGTCTCTGTGAAAGCCTGAGAGAAAGTTTTCTCTCCATGTGACTCACCTTAGGCACACTATGGATCATCTATCACATTCTTCTGTGGCTCCATAATCTCCTTGATCAAAGAATTTGGTCCACAACTGAGTTACAGGAGGTTGTAGTACAGGTTCTCCAATGTCCTGAGTCTTCACTGATCTTGAAAAGCTAGGGCCAAAATGTTGGCTGACCTTACAGCCCTCCTATTTCTCCAATTTTTGATGTGAAAACTTAGGTTGTTAACCATCCAGAAGGGAAGCTGATTATTACCCTGCAACATGTGCAGTTCAGTTTACCCTAACTATCTCTCTCAATTCCTTTTAGTTGTTGTTATACCTTTCTTTTTGTATTTTTTTGATTTCTTTTTTTTTCCTCCAATTAATTCTAATCAAGGCTACTTCTGTATCAGGGAGAGGGTTTTCTAATAAATCTTCTGCTACTACAGCTTCTTCCTTTTGCATCTAAAGTCTTGAGCTAAGGAAAGAGAAGACTAGGCCCTGAGTTTCCCAGGGAAAATTCCCAAGTTTTCTTTTTACAAGGAGACAAGGCAGAGACAGCTAGTTCTACCTCCAGTGAAAAAGGGTAAATGGACAACAAATGTGTTTCCATCCTTCTCAAAAAGGAACTCCATCCTTAACACACAGTACTTTTCAGAGGGACACAAAAGCTGCTCCTTTTCCTCTACCACCAGCGGTAGTGGGCCAGGGCACGGTTGGCCTCAGCCATTTTGTGCATGTCCTGCTTCCTCTTGATCACGGGGCCCTGCTTGTGAAAAGCCTGCAGCAGCTCATGTGACAACTTCTCTGGCATCAGTGTCCGCCGGTGCTTGTTCTCTCGGCACTCAGTGATCATCCACTTCATGGCCAGGAAGCGCCGACGCTGGTCAGGTAGGGGTACTGGGACCTGGTAGAAATGGCCACCCTTGAGGATGGGTATGAGGCCAATCACAGGCTCACAGTTTTTCAGTGCTTGGTGGAAGATGATGTAGGGGTTGCGTTCAATGGTTGCTTGTTCCTCTGCAGAAGCAGCATGGTATTTCTCAAACTGTTTCCTTTTCACGGCTTCCAGAGTCTGGGTTATGAGGGATCTGGCCAGTATTTTATTTCTGCCTTTCATCATCATATTGGTGAATTTACTGATCAATGGGTCTGCAAACACAGAGCATGTCGTCGTCGCTGGGGCCGCTTTGATAAGCTGAGTCTTCCTGAGCTCCTGCTCGTATTTCTCCTCCTCCGTGAGCTCAGCCATGGACTTGCGGTAATGTTCTTTATCAACTAAAGGATCCCTGAATGCAGGACTATAGCGGCTCCACCGCACCTGAGTTAGCCCTGGAACATGCCACACAACGCAGGGGATTCGCGGGACCAGACCTCCCCAGGATCGCACAGCCTTCAGCACGGGCGCAGCCATCTTGGGCGGCTACAAGGACCCCAGCAGAACTGCCCTCGGCGCGCCTGAGCGAGGAGACTGGTTCAAGGCTCCACGGGCCCTAAACTTGTATCTCAGGCCATTGTCCTGGGCGCTAGAGTCTTTCACCACAAGGTCCAAGAAGGAAGCTCTGAAAAGAAGCAGTCGCCCTCCCCACATCCGTCCCAGCCTTGGCGCAACCCTCGGTTGCGGCTCTCGCTCCCCTCAGGCCCCATGCAGGCCCCCTTTTTTTTGATTTGTTACACTAGGGAGACTCTACAATATTTGCACATGTGTGTTTGGTTTATTTCACTTATGAGTATATGTTCAAGTGGCATGCACTTAAATATAAATGCTTCAAGTTTATCATTCTTTATAGCTGAGTAATACTGCATTGTATAGAAATACCATATGTTTTTCAACCATTCCTCATGTGACTATCATCTTGGTTGTTTCCAAGATTTGGCTATCACAAATTGTGCTGCTATAAACATAGGTACACATACATCACTATGATATAATGTTTTCAGTTCCTCTGGGAAAATTCCCAGTAGGGGGACAGCCGGCTTGAATGAGGTTTCTAATCCTAGTTTTGTGAGGAGTCTCCACACTGCTCTCCACAATGGTTTCACCAGTCTACATTCCCAGTGGAGAAGTGTTCCCTTTTCCCCACATCCTCGCCAATATTTGTCATTGGTTCATTTCTTTATGATAGCCATTCTTTCTGGACAGTCTTGTAATTTCTTGAATTTGCAACCCAATGTGTTTCAGTTTCAATAGGACACACTGTCACTGTTACTCCTTTCATCATACGACTTTCACTTTGCCAACTCTTTATTGGCTCTCAATACAGTCTATATGTTCCCTTCTTAAAGAAGTTTTCTCTGACTTCCTGAGTTGAAGTAGAGATCTAGGTTGAACCTGAACTCCCTCATACATTATCTCCCATTCCTTCAGAACAAATTGTTAGATTGTTTGACCCTCACTTCTCAATTATTGTGAGCTCTTTCAGGACGGTGATTAAATATTACTTATTTCTGTTTCTCTAGCCTGTAATTTCATCCTTTGGACAATGTGAGCACATGTGATATGCTTCTAACTCAATAAAAAAATTAATGGATATGAAAGGAAAATGTAACCAAAATTCTGGAGGTATATGCTGACATATTTTGTAAGTTTTAGCCTGATGTTTGAATAAAGAAATTATTTTAATAGGTTCTGATAAATGTTAATACGTAAATATTTACAGAAAGACAGGTTACTGTACCTTTTACTGTCCTGGACCTCTGTATTTATCTTGGATCACTGATCTCCATTTCAGAGTGCTAAAGGAGTTGGAAAGAAAGCTCAAACTGCAGTGGTTGCTTATAAGTATGCTAAAATAGATCTCTGAAATTTCGTACATCAATTATTACATTCTTTTTCTTATTGCTATAACAAATTAGCACAAACTCAGTGACTTAAAACAGCACTAATTTATTACTGCACAGTTCTATAGATCAGAACTCTAAACAGATTCAGCTGGGGTGCTCTACTTAGCAGCTCACAAACCTGAAGTTAGGTGTCAGTTACATCTAGAGGTTTGAGTAGGACAATCTATTTTCTGGCTTGTTCAGGTTTTGGGGAGAAATTAGTTCATGGCAGTTGTAGGACTGAGGTCCCCATTCTTCACTGGCCATAGACTGAGGGTTGTTTCTAGTTCTTTAATACTGCACACATTTCTTTGCAATAACCTCCCTCCTCAATTTTCAAATGAGTACAGGCATTTATGCTTTAACTGTCTCTTACTTTTGCTTTTAAGGGTTCATATAATTAGATTATGTGTAGGCTGTTAATTTCCTTTTTTGTATATGGCCTAGTACAATTAGAGGAATATTACTAGCAGTTGGAAACCATGATGGCCAAAATTGTGCCTACCAGTCAAAAGGATGAGCAAAAGATAATGCCCTCAATTCTGATCCCTAAATGAGAGAAAAAGAGTTGTGACCCTTCTTTCCCTTCTGTTTCTAGATAAAAGACCTTCGGCATGAGAATATTAATCCTTTGTTGGGCTTTTTCTATGATTCGGGAATGTTTGCCATTGTGACAGAATTCTGTTCAAGAGGGAGCCTAGAGGACATACTGATAAATGAAGATGTGAAACTTGACTGGATGTTTAAATCGTCACTGCTGCTGGATCTCATCAAGGTCAATGGAGATACTGAGGAAATCTTCAAGTTTCCCTGTAGACTAGAACTTTAATATTTTGAGATGTTTCATTTTTCCCAAGGGCACTGTGGTCACTTTGCTCCAGTAGCTTTCTTCTGAAGTCGGTCCCCAAACCTTTTTCAAGGTGCTTTTATTGATCTGTTATAAAGTGTGTATACAGAAAGTGTTTGTCCAATCCCTTCTCAATTTGAGGGCTACATTTTGTGTAGTTCCTGTTTGCAATTAAGCACTCTTGTGCATTGACCAGTTGCTTTTTAAGTCCATTTATCTGCTTTATGAATGTGGTAATCTACTTGGCTCACTCTTAATTGGCTCAATCCAGAGCTAAGTGATAGATCTTTGCCTATTATATATGCAGATATGGAACTCAGTGTCAGTGAAAAACTAAAAGACCACTAGTTCTATAAGACAGCACCTCCATTAGATGTGTCAAGGACTACTAACAAGCAACAGCCTTCATGGATGGACTTCCGTGGAGCACATGAACCCTATACAATGATATTCAAGTTGGGTAATATGCTGGGTAATACGCTTTTCTGGAATGATATAGATCACCAATTTCTTGTCGAATTTCCTGTATAGTTATCACAATCTGGACTTTTGTGTAGTGGCCTAAATTTTTTCAAAGGACTTGAATGGGTTCAACATTATGTCATTCCCATTCTCTGTAAGATGCATATGATTAGCCTCGTCCTCTAGATGCTTGGAGATATTTTATCATGTAGCATCTGGCACACAGAGTAGGAGTTTAGCAAGTGTCATCTAACTATTATGGGGCAGAGATGATAACAAAATTCAAATCTTCTGATTCTTACTCCACTTTTCTTTCTACTCATTATGTAAGCACAGCCCCATGTGTTATAAGAGAGGCCTATAAATGTCAGTCTCCTTGGGCCTATGATGAACGAAAATTGAATGTTAAGACAATGTGAGGGAAATCTTGTCTTTTGTAGACGCTCTTTGGAAATACTGGACAATGCAGTCTTTCTGAATGCACAAAATGTAAAGCATGCAAATACAAAGGGGTTTCAGACTGCAAAACTGAGTCGATACCTAAACAGACTCAACAGAATCTGTTGCGGGTTGACTGCATTGTAATTTGTTTTTTTTTTTTTTTTTTTTTTCATTTATTTTTATTTTATTGAAATACAAATGTCAATCAGACAGTTTCAAAACACCATAACCATACAGAATCGATGAAATAATACATTGCAAACTGTTTTCATAACGTTTTGGTATTGTACAAGGTGCATACATGATATTATATTTACAGGTATTTATGTAGCTGAATTATATCAAAGTGCATTGTAATTTGAATGTATTAAAACCGTGTGATGGCCTTGGAGGGTCACATTTGAATGTCATGCGATGGCTGCCAAACAGCTATTCTTCCCTTGTTTTAGATTGTTTATTTTAACTATAAATAATACTTTAGACTAATGTTTAAATCAAATGCTATGAATATACACAGAGAAAATACTGACATTTAGTCAAACTGGTTTCGTCATAGTCTACTCAAATTTAACTATTAATAACAATTTTCTGGTTACACTTATTATAATTCATTTAATGTGCCTTTATACACATTATAGATGTTTTTGTTTTGGTTATTGTTATTAATACCCTTTGCTATCTCACACTTTTGCAACTTACTATGGATTAGGGTTGTATCAATATTGGTACCTATACATGTATCTTATTCTTTTTAAGTGCTGCAGAATATCCAAGGATGTACTATAAGCCACTCAGTCTTAGGGACATTTACTGTACTTCTAATTATGTAGTTTTACAGAAACAAAGCTGCTACAAACATTCTTCTGACTTCTTTGTGTTATGTGTAAACATTTCTCTGGAGGAAAAGTAGATCCATGGGCCACAGAGTATACATAGTTTTCATCTTTAATCCCTAGTTCCTAATTGTCCATCCAAAAGTTATATGTTTTTCCAGTCCTGCCAATAATAAATAAAAATTGTACTAGATCTATCAAGGAAAAGGAAACTTTTCATATTATTGCAATTATATCAATATGTAAATGAATCTATCATGTGCCTGAAATGTTAGTAAATCTCCCAGTAATGGTCTATATATACAAGATATGAGCCTTCATTTAGCTATACCATTTTACAGCTATAGGGGACCCAAAAACTTTATCAAAATCCTACTTGGCTTGCATATAAGTAAAAAAGCTGAATTCTGAGTTATGATAACTCATACCATCAATAATGTCAGAGAGTGGCTCTAAAAGCACAAAATAGCTAAATGACTTGCTAAATAAATTCTGATTTATCATCTACAGGGGATGAAATACTTACATCACAGAGAATTTGTTCATGGAAGACTAAAGTCTCGGAACTGTGTGGTAGATGGACGTTTTGTACTAAAAGTGACAGATTATGGCTTTAATGACATGTTAGAAATGCTAAGACTCTCTGAAGAAGAACCGTCTGCAGAAGGTAAGCAGTGAATTGTGCCCTTTTGCTTCCTTCAAGGTAACTCTAAAGTTCAAATATAAATACACCATGAATTAAAGCCTTAGGCTGATTTCAACTCATCACTTTTGTTGAAAATCCAGCCTCATTTCCAAGCCAGGGGAATTAAATGAAGCCTGCATGCTGTAACTTCAACCCAGCCTATCCTTCTGAACAAAGCCAGTGTAATAATGTTCAGTTCCTGCTGTGGGAGGATTAGGCTTCATTGTTTAGAGACCCCAGAAGTCCCTGGAGAATCTTGCTGAGTGCTAGGCACACAGTAGGTGCTCAATAAATACTTGTCAGACTGAATAGGGGATAATTGGGAAACTGGACCCCCACAATGTACATTCTAGAATGGGATGTCACTAACACACACCAGTACTGTGTCTGTCAAAGTGGAAGAAGTGAAGAGGGGACACTCAAAAAGTGTTCTGAGCTGGTGGTGTGGGAGGACTTTGTTTACAACGGTAGCCTTGTAGTAAATAAGTCGGTATGCCTGTGACATTTATTTTATATTTCTCTTTTCTATCAGTGCACCAGTTGTAGCACTAAGCAACGTGTGTAGGAGTCACAACAGGTCAAAACAATAGGAGAAATCTGAGATGGGGGTGAGTGAGAACCTGAGGAAACTTAGCTGACAGAAAAGAGGGAGGAAAAAAGAAAAAGCAGGAAAAGAAGATGAATAAACTGGGATAAACACATACAGAAAACTTGGTTATTAGAAGTTTTAATGTTGCAAGTGTGAGGAGGAGACCTAATAATACAAAAACACAGAGAAATAGATACTTCCCAAAAGGCCAAGATGGAGAACTGTAGTGTAAGTTCATATTTTTAAGAGGCTCTTAAGAAAATAAAAGGATGAAAGAGATAGAGAGAGATATATGACTGATAGAGACAGGCAGTCCAGTCATCACTGGCCTCATCTTTGATCTTTACAAGACTTGTGAAACACTAAGCTTTAGCAAGTAATCCAGTGCAACTCTTTGATTTCACAGATGAAGCAATAGAGGGCTCATCATTTTCTCAAATCTTGAAGATACTTAGCAACAGTTCTAGAATTTTAGTTCAGGTCCTCTGAAACCTATCCTCCACATCCAACCAAATAAAACTTTATAGTTTCCTCTTTGAGCATTCATGCATTAGAAGAATAAAAACAGATAATCACTGTGAAAGATGTGATAGTGCCATTTTCTCTATTTGTGTGTGTGTGTGTGGGTCTGTTCGCATTCCTAACTTAGTTGTGTGGTTATTGTTTGGCTAATTCTTTGAAAGCTTGAAGTAGTTTCCTTGCGTTTGTTTTAGAAGATATGTCAATTATTTAGCACTTTGTCACAATTAGTCATCTATAAAATGTAATGCACAGTGCTATCTTGTCAGGGACCTATTTAATTGACACACTGACAACTCTTAAAGGTAGGAATATCTGGTCTCAGAGGAATGAAGCATGCCTGCAGAGAGAGAGAGAGAGAGAGAGAGAGAGAGAGAGAGAGAGAGAGAGAGAGAGAGAGAGAGAGAGGAAAAAAAAGAGGTGTGTGTGTGTGTGTGTGTGTGTGTGTGTGTGTATGACTGCTTCTTGAGGTTATCTTTTCCTCTGCAAATTGCAGTTTCTTCATACACTGCAGCCAAAGGGTGCCCTAAATTTGAAATCTGTTCATGTCTCAGCTGTGCCTAAATCCAAAATGGCTTTCCATTGCTCTTGGGATAAGGTTTACATTCTTTTTATATGGCTTGTGAGTCATTCCTGCTCTGAACCTTGCCAAGGTCTCATGCTTAACCCTCTTTATCTGTCAATACATTACATCTATGCTAAACTCTTTCCAGTTGTTTCTTTACACCAGGATCTCCTATTTCTAGACTTACCAGTTGCTGTACCCACTCCCTGAGACACTCTTCTCTTCTCTCTGTCATGCAATCACCTGGATCTACCTCAATTCTATTCCTTCTACAGTACTCAAGTATCACTGCAGGGAGAGGTTTTCCATGCACCACCAGACTCGGCTAAGTTGCCCTCTTTATGATCTTTGGCAGGCCCAAATTTGTTATAATATTATATTATGTTAGGAAATAATTCATTGAGTTAGATTTCTTCTGTCTGCACCAAAAGATAAGCTCTGTGAAGGCAGAATACAGGTTTGCCACCCTTAGCACCTTTAGTGTACCTGGCAGAATAAATAGCTGCTGAATGAATAAATTGATCAAATAAAATGGAATAAAATTCTTGCTTGCTTGCCTTAGGTGAAAGGGATAACAGAGTCTTTATAGATCATCTAGCTCAACATGCATTTTATAGATGGGAAAAATGAGACTTCAAAAGGTATACTGATTGGTGGTCAAGTTGAGATTTTAAACCCAGGTCTCTTGAGTTCTAGTTCTGTGTTTTTTTTTTTTTTTTTTTTTTTTTGCATTAAAACTTCCTGGTTTGCTTAGATTGGTTTTATTACAAGAGCAAGTCTCACAATTATTACTGGCTTCATCTGGTACAAAACAAGCCAAAGTAGTTTTTCTAATTTTCCTGATAGCTCAAGTCTAATGGCAGCTAGAGACTCTTACTTGGTTCTGGAATAGGAATGAGGAAATGGAGTTAGATCGTAAATGTATTCATTACTGCGTATTCTCGATATATAAAGAATAGAAGTAACAGTGCAGATAAAACCTCATTTTAGCCATTAACAACATACATGTCAGTGCAGTCTGAAAATACTATTTGGTAATGATTATATTTAATCACCCAGCTTTTTAGAAGAGAGTTTTGTCCTCCTTTCCTTTCTCATGTTTCTAAATGTGCAGGGAGAGGAGATGCTGCAAAGAAGCCAGACATACCATTTTCCTTGCTCCAAAATGTACAGCCTTGCCCTTCCCACCTAAAAACATGGTGCTTGAAATCCCACAGTTAGAAATTCATTCCTTTGACTAAAGTGCAATTCAATTGTTTCTAGTTTTATTTGTACACTATCAGTCCTCATAGCAGGAAGACATAAAGACAAAACCACTGTACTGAATGTGCTTGAGACTTATTGTGGTAGGTTAGGAATCAAAAGGACTGATGGAGTCACAAAGTCTGGGGATACCTGAATGGCAAAGAGAGAAGATGGGTTCATGGTAAGGAATGAGGATAGAATTTCTTATTCCATTATTGTGACTAGTGTTGAGTGAAAGCAAGAATTTCCACAGTAGGCTTCCCTTTCCTAGATTTCACCAACAGCCAAAATGGTCTCTGCCCTTTTACGAACCTGCTTGTTTCACAGAAATTTGTTCCCTTGGGCTACCTCCTTAGTTACCTACATTTAACAAAATGAAAAGTTAGGCCCTTGACACTTTCCCTTTTATATCTCTAATCAATCTTCTCCAATCTCCCAATCTCTGGTTGTCAATCTGTTGTTACAAAGGACAGTGAGCCTAACTCCAGCACTGTCACTTTCTTCTCCATTGTACCTTCCAATGTATCTGTTCTCCCATCCTGTTACTATTATCCCCAACCCCACTCAGGCCCATTTCACCTCTGCACAGGTTCTTACCGCAATGATTTCTTAGCTGGTCTCCTTGATTCCAGCCCCCCTCCTTTAACCCTGCTTGTGCGGGTTGCCAGATTAATCTTCCTGAACACAGCTTTCATCAAATCCCTCTCCAGCTCCAGCACCCCTACTGCCTTTTGTATTCATTCCAAATGCCTTCATTTGGCTCTTAGGGCCTCTCACCTTCTGCCTCCATTCTTCCAGCACCCTCCCTCCCCCACTTCATCAACCCTATTTCTCTTTTCTCATTATTCTTTAACAGAGCCCTTCTCTTCAGCCAAGCTAATCTGCTTACCACCCTCCAACCACCCACAATTTGCTCCTTTCTGCCTCTTGTTCTTTTGCACATACTGTTCTTTCTCCCTACAAAACCCCTTCTCAGCTCCAGAAAGCTGCATCCTTGACCTTCTTAACAAAACTATTTAAGATTTAACTTTTCCAGGAAGCCTTCCTGGATTAATTTGGTCTGTTCAGTTTTCCATTAGCGTCAACATGATGAAACTGACTATATTTAATTATTTCAATCCATTGAAGTAACCATTTCATTGGATTTAACACTAAAGCATACCTTCCAACTATTGACTATTCTTTCTATATTATCAGACTATATTTCTTTATATATTTCTCAAATACAAAATTTTTGACTGCCATAAGCTCTGAAAGTAGTAATAATCTTTCGTCCTCCACAGGGCCTGAAATGCAGCAGAAAACTCAATGGCATTCAAATTGGTCTTTAATATATTCATTTTCCTGTACCATACAGTAGCTTTCAGTATTATCTTTCTTGTATTGTGGCTATGAGTGCTCATGGCTGTTTTGCCCAATCACCTGGAAACTCTTTGAGGGCAAAGGAGAAGGGTGATATACCTGTGGTGCTGTGACTGTACCTAACACAGTGCCTGGTACATATCAGATCCTCAATAAATATTGTCATAACTGAGTTACAGTAATTTCTGTACCTTTTGCTGTACAAGAAATAGAAGAGGACTGAAGATGCTCCAATCTTTTTAGAGAAGATCTGGAGAGAGCAACTGGTGAATCCCTGAGCCCCAGCACAATCAAATTACTAGACACACATAGATCTTAGCAAACAGTAAATCCATGGCAACCAGTCTGGCAGTGCACTTGTCTTTCCTTGGAAACCTGTCAACTGATACTTGAAGGCTCAAGAGAGCAAGAAAACAAGTGTCAGATGTTGTCTCTACTTCAAGGTTCTTGTCCTTCCCCACAGCTCTTCTGTGTTTGCTTGCATGGTCCTGGGATAGTGAGAGTGCTATCTTTTCCCTGAATATAATTCCTTAGAATAATAGACTCAGACCCCAGGGGGCACTAGCACACCATTCTGTCTATTAAAATTATAAAGCAGCCAATAACACAGCACCTTCAGAGCCCTTGAGGGCATTGCAGGTATCAGTTAATCCTCCCTGCATTCATTCCATAATGCTTTCTTTACAGAGTTGCTTTGGACAGCCCCTGAACTGCTGAAAGCCACAAGAGGCAGCAGATCAGGTTCTTTTGCTGGAGATGTCTATAGTTTTGCCATCATCATGCAAGAAGTGATGGTTCGGGGCACCCCATTCTGCATGATGGAGTTGCCTGCTGAAGGTAAGCAGAAGGTGAGAAAACAGCACTGGAAATCCCACTGTCAGCCAGATCATCAGGCTAAGCCGGGCTCTTGTGATTTGTCAAAAGGGTATTGGTGCTAACAGTCTGCAAGTCTGAAATCACCCAGTGTTGTTTGCAAGTGGCACATAGAGAGGGAAACTTTAGGTATCTGGAAGGAATACCACCACTCAGGAAGCTGTTCCTTTTTCAAATTGTGACATAACCCAAGAGTCTATAGGATATATTCATATATAATCTCTTCTTTTAAGACCCTTTTTGCTAAGTATTTCAGTACCCTTCATGATGCTCCTCAATATCAGTATTTCCGTGTGATATGCCATGTGCTTTTATCTCCATTTTCCATCAAAAACATGGATGCCAGGCACAATTAGTATATGGCTGGTAAAATAAGTGGGCAAAAGTTTTAGAGGAAACAAGATAACTGCCTGTACCCACAAGATACAAATCACAAATGGAAAAATGGTAACTACGTAAGTGGACTGTCTTGCAGACAGAACACAGTGATCAAGGACCATTATTAGGTCCACTTGACATGATGCTCTAAGGGCACAATATGGTCTGTGGTATTCTTGCAAAAATTGCGTAACTGCAATTTGACCATGAAAAAGCACCACACAGACTCTGGGTGAGAGACATTCTAGAAAATACCTGGCTGCTACTCTTCAAAAGTATGTAGAGTAAATTACAAAAGACAGGAAAAAGGTGAGAACCTGGTACAGATTTAGAAGCGATATAGACACAACAATTAGTTTCATTCAGTTCTCAGCTATACAAAACCCAACAACAGAAGAGTCCCATGCAGTATGAGATCTGGAATTGGACTGTAGATCAGAAAAAGGGCATTAAGCATGCAAAATTGGTAAAAATAAGTTATAAGAAGTTAAAAAGGAGAATAAATAAATTTCTTTCAATAAATCAGCAGAAATCTGTTATAGGAAGGTTTCTTTGACTTCTTCACTATACGGCTGGTACCCTCTCTATGCTTACCTGTAACCCACCTTGGCTGAATTAGCTTAATTGTTTATCTCAACTGGATTTTGAGATTCTCAAGGACATGAATTATGTTATGCCTAAGAAATGAGGTGACTCATTGAAATGGATGATGTTCTGAAAAAGAGACAAGGATTCCTTTTGCTCAGAAGTGAACGATGCAGTCTAGTTCCAGGTCGTCCATTCCCACAAAATCTATTACACTGAAAGCAGCATGATGCAATGGAGAAATCATTACTAGTACAAACTGCTTTGGGTTAAATGAGTGTAAGTGATAATCTTAGGAAGAAATGGCAGAGGCAAAGGGAAGTGTTTGGATGTAGGGAAAGTGCTGTAAGTTAAAATTGCCTGGATTCAAATTTGAACTCATTAGCCATATGACTTTATCCAAGTTACATACTCTCTCTGCCTCAGTTTCCCAATATGTACAATGAAGAGTGTTTTCTTCAACTGTTTATGGTCAAAATTCAATGAAATAATGAATGCAGAGTACTGATATATACTCAATGTTCCCCGTGAAAGTAGAGTTCGTTGACCATCCTAAACTCTTTACTGCCATTGTCAATTCCCTTTGCTTAGAGGCCTATGAGGTCCCAAACTCAGATGCACGATAGGCCTGGTACAGCACATAAAACTAACTGGGTTTACTGTGGACAACTCTTATATTTTGGGTAGATGAGAGGAGTAGGTCATTGAAGTTACATCGTTAGAGTAGACATCAGATAAGATGCATGTAAAACCTTGCAGAACAGGGTAAACTGCCTGAAATATACCAATAGTTTAGTGGATAAATTTATCCCTCCATTTCCAAGTGTCTGATATAAGTTTTGATTATATATGATCAATACTCAAACCACCTAAGGAGAAATAAAAGAAAGACAATCCTTCTATATTTTCTTTTGACCAGTCCCTTCCTTAGATAAAACTGAGTTATCTTTGTTGAATTATGGTGCTATTAATTTTAATTTTTTCTCATCTCATATGTGAGCAGAAATTATAAAGAAGCTTAAGAAACCTCCTCCTGTGTATAGACCAGTGGTTTCTCCTGAGTATGCCCCTCCAGAATGTCTGCAGCTGATGAAGCAGTGCTGGGCTGAGGCTGCGGAACAACGACCAACTTTTGATGACATATTTAACCAGGTAAATACTCTATGAACCTTACTACCACCAGAAACCAACAAAAGCCAGTTTACCCAAGGCTAACTCATTGGGTCTTTATCAGGAGCTTCTTGAAAGGGAAAGGGCTACCCCCTTAAAGACAGAGCCTGTGGGGTGACTGCTTTAAAGCATTTGGTGCAACAGCATGATCAGCCCATCATCCAAAAGCCCAAGAGATGGTTCTGAGGATCTTCTGTGTCTAAGTCTCTGCCCAAGGCCATACATAACTGGGCTTAGACAACAATTCAGATGATGGAATAGAGTCACAAGGAATTGTTGAGGTTCATCATTAGAGGTGCTGGAAGATGGCTATCCTGGTATAGATGGGGCTTCTCACAGAATCATATCTGCTTTACACATCATAGGGTACTATGATAAGTATACCATTTAGATGACCCCAAGGTGATTTTTGAGAGTCAGAAGAAAGATGTGGTATTTAAAAGATTATTCAGATAAGGTGAAGATGTAAATGTGAAATGTCAAAAGTAGGAAATCTTTTTGGTTCCCAGGGAACTACTTTAGGTGGTAGGTACATGAAAATTATAAGGTCCACCGTGTAAGATAGGAAGTTTCTAAAGATGTTGATTCTTTCTTAAAAGGGGATAAACGGATGAAAGAAAAGACAGACTGAACACAGCTAGGAAAGCTGAAGTGCAGGTCTTCTGTTGGAGCATGCAATTTAGAGCCTTTTTGAAATTACAGGATACTGAAGCTATGGTCCTCTGCAGGAGTGCTGTGTCAGCTCTGACACAGAGGCTTTTTGAGTTGAGCTAGCATACAGTACTTAGATGCTTTATGAGTAGCATATTTCTGAGGCAGAAAAGAGAAAGAGTTGGACTGAAAGCCTGAAGGGCCCTGATTATGAAGTCGTCCGTGTCCCTAGCTAACAATGCCTCCATTAGGCTGGCCAAGATTCTTGAGATTACTCAAAGAGGTATTTAATAGTACGGAAAAAGCAAAGGATCATTGAGGTCAAATTTCTAAAAACTTAAGGTGGAAAAGGAGAAAATGCATTTGCCCTTGTGCTGATGCTAGAGATGTTATTTCGGAAGGCAGCAAAAAGCCAATGATAGGAGCATTATACATTATTCAACTTTTAAATAAGGCATTGCTGAAGCTACCCTCACTGAAATGCTTCAGGGAAAGTTTACCCTGTCTGATGCCAAGCCTAGCTTCCCAACTTGCTGCAGTTAATATCAGTTCAATGAGAAAAGAAGTAAGTTCCCTACATTAAGCAATAGGAGAAGCTCAAAAGGTCTGAAATGGCTGATGCAGTGAACCTCAGGACCTTGGCTCAGTACAGATGTGGACTAGGCTCAGAAGGAAACTCTTAATATCTTTTGTGGGGCATTGGGTTTCATACGTAATGTAAGTTTCCTAGCTCTATAAGAAGGTTCTTTGGCTCAGAGCCTTGGAAATTAGCTCAACAAAGCTACTGTTAGTCCTTTATTATGAAAACAGCCACATGAATGCTGGCTAAAACAACATGTCATGATTCGAATATAATGTGGAGGGCCTTGAGAAGAATAAGGTCTCAAAAAGGTGTGCTTACAATTTTTGGCCTGTAGCCACCTCTCAGCAACTGGGTGTAGAGTGGACAGTGACCTGTTGAATTTTCATGTGTCCCTGAATGACATAAATGGCATGTACTAGGGGACACCATTATTTGTACATTTTTTTGGTAAAAAAAATAACATATCATCCTCCATCTCCTTCAAATGGTCAAGGAAACTCTCTTTGCCACATAACTGGCATCATAGTAGCTTTGAGAATAACTATTATTTAGTAGGCCAATGATATACAAGAGTGAAACATTACTTCCTTGCCTCTTTACTAGCACCTCACTGACATCATACCTGGCTTCAAGACTAAATTCTGTTGCTTTTGAAGTGGTTACTATTCTTGTGACATTATCTCTGAAGAGAAAGGTTTTTCTTTCTGAGGAAATGTTTGCTCAGAACCAGAATAGAGAAATAATTACTTGAGGTTGTGTAAGGAGTCCTGTGAATGGGCCACATGGGCCTTAAAAATGGTTGATACCTTTTCCTCTTCATATCTGAGCTCATCTTTTTTTTCCCTGACATTTTCAGAGGAAATCATTTGTGATAAGGAGGCCTGAGTTATCTGAGTTTGGGGAATAAGCATTCTATGTTTACTCTTTTTGGTTTTGCTTCCAGTTTAAAACATTCAACAAGGGGAAGAAGACCAATATCATTGATTCTATGCTTCGGATGTTGGAGCAGTATTCTAGCAACTTGGAAGATTTAATCCGTGAGCGGACTGAAGAGCTGGAAATTGAAAAACAGAAAACAGAAAAGCTCCTAACACAGATGCTACCACCGTATGTGTGAACACCTGAGGAGTGTGAATAATTTTAACAATGTGTCCTCTTCAAATAGAAGAAGAAATTACCTATCCATTAACTGCTTCCTCTCCTTGTATTGCATTCTCTATTCTCAGTGGGTTTGAGTCACACTTTCAAATCAAGGTAGAATTGAAAACCAAGGGGGCAGAGCACACATCCTAATTTTCTACTACCTGTGGATCATCATACTGGTGATTTAAAATTTTGTTACCTCGGTTTTTCAATACATCACTGGGATATTGTCAAAAATGACATCAATTTCAGCTTCTAGAAGAAAGTGGCAGTGTTGCCTTTTTTCCCCCTCCCAGTTAAGCTGAAAACCTTTCTTGTTGCTATAATTTCCAAATTTTCCCATGCACTTTATCATTTGTGATATGATCTTCTAGGAGAAAATTGGAAGACATTAGTCATAAGAAAAGGCAACCACCTGGGAATATTCAGCAGAATTAGGGAGGCTATTGATGCAGAACTGCAAAATAAAAAGTGCAGGTACAGAGTAAACTACCTGTTCAGAGCTATATTATATTACCCGGCATGATTCCTGGTATATTATAAGCAGTTAGTATCTTTTGTAGAATAAGTGAATAGATTAATGTTTTTATCCAATTGGCTATTTTTTTTTGTCCCTCATTATTTACTTAGCAATGACTTCTGAAGAAGTGTTGTTTTATTAGTTGTATGTAGAATAGAAGGAGGCTTTTGACTTTTTTTTATTCTTTGTTGTACTGGGGGTCAAACTCAGGACCTTGTACTTGCCTCGCAGGTGCTTATGCCAGTGATCTATCTCCCCAACCCTTGTGTCTTCTTTTTTTGTGGAACCAGGGATTGAACTCAGACCCTTGCACTTGCCAGGGAAGCGCTTATTCCACTGAGCCATCTCCCCCATCCTTGTGTGTTCTTAGGAACTGTTTATGTGTGCTTTTCAGATCAGTTGCTGAATCCCTCAAAAAAGGATGCACAGTTGAACCTGAAGGCTTTGACATGGTTACCTTGTACTTCAGTGACATTGTGGGCTTCACCACTATCTCAGCCATGAGTGAGCCTATTGAGGTAGTGGATCTTCTAAATGATCTGTATACACTCTTTGATGCAATCATTGGCAGTCATGATGTCTATAAGGTATGTTAATTTGCAGGGACATTTAAAAATAAATTTTTTAAATGAGCTTTTCTGTGTATTTGAAACTTGGAGGATGTACTTTTATAGAATATTGTTATCTAGGAATGAAAATATAAGCAGTGCACTACTTCCACTAGTCTCCCATTTAAAATGAAGGCTAGATAGAACACAGATCATTTTCCACTTCACAAAATAACAACTCTCTCAGTTTAGTAAGACATTCCCAATTAGATTTCTTTGGAACTATTTTTCAGAACTGGCACTAATAAAGGGATGAGCCTGACAGTTATTCCACTGTACTGACTGAGTTTCCGCAGTATATCGACCTTGCATTAGGCACTAAGGACACAGAATTATTGGTTCTTTGCCTATAATTATCAGTTGCCATAGAGCTCATCTTGGTGAGATCTGTGTGGATCTCATGCCTGATATGAAAAGTTGTTTCTCCTTTCAGTACTATTTTTAATGCAATGTAACTTGGCATTATACCAGAAAGCTGTTAGACTTGAGACACTTTCGTACTTTTATGGGTATCTCAGTTACTCTTCTCTTGTTGCTGGAACAAATATAGGGCACTCAAAATTATGAAAGGAAAGGTTCATTTAGCTTAAAGTTTGTGGAGATTTCAGTCCATATTCATCTGGCTCCATGGCAGAGTGCGGCACGTGGCACAGAGTAGCCATTCATGGCAGTGGTGGCAAAAAGCCAGAAAACAAAGGGAGTAGCAGCAGCTCAGGCAGCTAGAGAGCCTCTCTCCTCTCTTTATGCTGTACTGAAAATTACCTGTCTCAGGGAGAGTGCAGCATCCACACTTACAATAACCAATCACAAACTGCCGAAGCTGCCCCATGACTGCATGAGGCTTTGTGGGGACACCTACTCAAAAACCATAGCAATGGGATAATCAAAACCTCACTGATTAGTCTGTGGCCTGGGGAAGTGATTAACCAAGAAGATACAAGCCCTTGCTTCTACCTTCTCTCATCCCTTCAACCTGCATTTCCACTCTTTCTGTCAAAGATTACAGATGCCTGGAGAATAGACGACTACATTCATTTACTTGGTGCCATGATACCTTACTCTTGGGCTTATTTGTTGCCTTGACTCTAGGCAGAAAATGAGTAAATATCTCATAGCTGTGAAGGTATAGTCCATGTTATCTGCAACATGAATATTTGTCTTGTTAATGGAGAAAGATTCCCCAGGCATCTCAAAGTCTAGATAGATCTTCTGTCTCAGAAACCCAGGTAGAACTGCAGAATGAGTAGCTCCATTCATTGAATCCTTCACAGTAGTTTGAAATGTTCTAGCTCTCAAATCACACACAAGGAAATGTGTTTATTTTAGATTAAACAGGGCCCTTTCAGGTCAGGTAGAAAGCCTCAGGGCTAGGCAAAGCAACCTAAATTGGGCTTAGAAACAGACATCATACTTGTCAATCAGCAGGAGCTGATATCTAATCAAGAAGCACATATTGAAACCACGGTGGAAGAAAATTTCATGGAATCAGGCTACTTATGTTAACTTGCTGACCTCGAGCAGCCTGAAAGGAAAACCAAATTGGTGAAAACTAGTTCATTTGAAACTAAAATCGAAGATGATTCACAATGGGCCATAATATAGTCACTGGTTTAATCAATCCAGCTGATTCTGTTCTGATCATTGTTGGGGGTCTTCTAGGTAAGGCCATTAGCTAGTTTAGTCCTTTGTGACTGTAGTAGGAAGTTATTATGCTGTTCTCAAGACAAAGCAGGGCTATATGAATCCATAAATAGAATCTAATTTTCAGTCTTGTTTATTAAAAGAAACAGAGTGCAAAGGAAATAAAGATTGAACCAGCAGTGAATCATCAAACTTGTTTGTATTTTTCATTTCTTAACAGTGAAATTGAAATCACTTCCCCAGCACTTAACCTCAAATGGAAGTGAGAAAGTTACCACAAAATTATGAGGTTGATGATTAGTTGTCGCTTTCAGTTATTCTGGCTCCACTCCAGGTCAACCAGACCCTTTTCTATACCTTCTCTTCCCTTTCAATTAATCATCAGGAAGCATCCTACCAAACTTCTCATACTTGTTGATGCAATCTATAATTTGCAAAATAATCTACTCAGCCAGAGTCCATGGTCTTCTATACACTTCATCCGTATCCTTCAAGCCTTCAGGGTGATGGACTTATCAAGGCTTCTGGGTCAAACACCAGAATATGATTCTTGCCAGCCTTTAAATTTCTACTGTCGTATAATATGTACATTTTAAGTATTCCTTCCTTTGTGGAGGTAAAGACACTTACTTGAGTGAAGAAGTACTCTTGTCAAACTTACAAGATTAAGGAGACCCTGGATGAAAGCTTGGTATGGTACAAAGTCCTACAGGTGTAAATCAACTTTCTAAATGGCTATTAAGAAAGTCATGAGGCAGGGCCTATTACTGATAGCTAAACTCTTTTCTTTGGAGCTGAATCATAGGTATAGTAAAAATTCTGGTTTTCAAATCTTGCCTATTTGGTGATGATGGTGGCACGGGATTGCATTTAATACACATTATCATGTTCCAGCCAGCTTTGACATGCTTTGAAACATGTAAGTTCTCTAGTACTTAGAAAACACTGGAATAGCTATTGTTCCTATTCCTGTTCTATAGATCAAGATTCTGAGGCAGAGAGGTTAAATGACTGGCTGCAGGTTTTTAAGTAATGAATTTTGTATAATAACCAAGAATATATAACTTCAGAGTTTGAGGGTTTAACTATTGCATTCTGTGAATGCAGTTCTTGAGGAAAATACCAATTTTTGTTCATTTTAAAGAGAAAAACACCAAAAACAATGATACAAAATTTCAAAACAAAAGATAAAAAAAAAAAAACAACATAGGAGGAAAGTAACAAAAGTTAGTATATTGTTTATTGTTATCTTCAAAATAGTTGCTCAGATTATAAGATATAGGCATGAAAATTGATTAAACAATGTAAGCACAAGCTCTTTTCTATGAAGTAACAAAAATTAGTAGTACAGCTATATTTATCTATCTATCTATCTATCTATCTATCTATCTATCTATCTATCTATCTATCTATCTACCTATCTGCAATTTCTTTTCACTTCCTTCTTTACTCCATTTCAGTTTTTTTTTCCATTTGAATATTTTCTTCCCATTTCCCAATATCTATTGTACTTTTTTTTTTTTTTTTGCGGAACCAGGGATTGAACTCAGGCCCTTGCACTTGCCAGGGAAGCGCTTATTCCACTGAACCATCTCCCTGGCCCCTCTATTGTACATTTTGGATCTTATTTATTCTTTCAACTTATTACACTGGGGAGACAATATGATACCCATACTCATGAAACTGATTTATTTTACTTGTGGGTATGGCCTCAAGTTTTATCCATTTATCTATAAAACTCTCAAATTTGTCCTTCTTTACAGCAGAGTAGGACCCCATTGTATAAAAATACTACATCTTTTTTATCCATTTCTTGATTGATAGGCATTTGTGCTGTTTCTAGTATTTAACTTTAACAAATTGTGCTGCATCAAGCATAGGTGCAGATATATTTCTGTGATATAGTGTTTTTAATTCTTGGAAAGTAGCCAGTAGGTGAATATGTAGTTCAAACAATACCTCTACTCCTGGATTTGGAGGAATCTCCACACCGTTTTCCATGGTATTTGTACCAGCCTGCACTTCCACCAACAATGGAGAAAGGTGCATTTTTCTACACAGAGCCTCTAGCATTTATTATAGGTTTTTTTTTTATGATGGCCATTCTTTCTGGAGTGAGATGGAATCTCATTGTAGTTTTAGTTTGTGTTTCTCAAATGATGAATGATGTAAGAACATTTTTCCCACATATTTATTTGGTATCTGTATTTGTTTGTTCATTTTGTTTTATTTTATTTATTTATTTTTTTAGTTTTGTTTCTTTTTGTTTATTCATTTTAAATGGTCATTTTTGGATTGGGCCTTTAAATTTTAGTTTTCTGCATTAAAAAATCTTTGTATGTTGTAGATACAAGATTTTTGCCTGAGGGTCTATTAGGTACAGTATTTCCCACTCTGTGGGTTGTTTACTCACTCTGTTGGTGATTTCATTTGATGTATATAAGCTTTTTAATAAGATGAGATCCCAGTTGTTGGTTCTTTGAAGTGTTTCCCGTGCAGTTCAGTTTCTGTTCATGAGCTCTCTGCCTGTCTCTATGTCTTCAAGATTCAAGACTTCCACCTATATTCTCTTCTAGTAGAATCAGTGTTTTTGTTTTAATATTTAGATATGTATTCTATTTTAACTTTAGTGCGATGATAGACATGGGTTTAGTTTTAATCTTTGGAATGTGGAGAGCCAATTTTTCTAGCACCATTTATTAAAGCAGCTGTCTTTCTTCCAATGAACATATTAGGTCCCTTTATCAAACATAAGGTGGCTGAATGTGTTGGAGTGGTGCCTACATCTTATAATCTGTTCTACTGATCTTCAGGTCTGTTTTGGTACCAGGATTATGCTGATTTTATTACAGTAACATTGTAGTATAATTCTTTCTTTCTTTTTTTTTTTTTTTTTTTTGGTGGAACCTGGGATTGGCCTTTGCACTTGTGAGGC
Source organism: Ctenomys sociabilis (assembly GCA_004027165.1). Lineage (NCBI taxonomy): Eukaryota > Metazoa > Chordata > Mammalia > Rodentia > Ctenomyidae > Ctenomys > Ctenomys sociabilis. The sequence goes on along the minus strand of PVKA01010174.1, from coordinate 26,351 downwards.
AAGGGCTTATTTTACTGAGCTATCTCCCTGTCCCTTTTTGTAGTATAATTTCAAGCCAGGATCTGTAATGGCTTTTACCTTGCCTTTGTTGTCCTGAATTGCCTTTGTTATTTAGATCCCTTCCACTTTCACATGGATTTTAGGTCTGTTTTCTCTAGTTCTGTGAACTATGTTAATGGTATTTTGATCAGGATTGCATTAAATCTGTATAATAATTTTTGGAGTATGACCATTTTCACTATGCTGTTTATTCCTGTCCGTGAGAAAGGGATATCTTTCCCTATTCTGATTTCCTCATCAATCTCCTTTTTCAGAAGACTATAACTTTCAACATACATTATCTACTTCCTTTGTTATATTAATTCATAAGCTTTGCATTTTTGCATGCTATTGTTAAGGGTGTGGTGTCAGTATTTTCTTTCTCACTGATTTTTTTGTTTTCATTTTTATACAGGATGCTACTGAATTTAGTTATTAAATCTACTAGTCTTTCTTGCCATTTTGCTGGTCTTCTATAGTTGTCTTGTCATCTACAAATAATGATAATTTAACTTTTTCTTTTTATGTCCTTATTCCTTTTATTTCTCTATCTTGTTTAATTGCTCTGGCTGATGTTTCTACAACTATATTGAATAGGAATGGTGATAGTGGACATCCTTGTCTTGTACAGGATCTAAGAGTAAAAGATTTCAGTTTTTGATCATTTAGTATGATGCTATTAGTTTGTTATATATGGCTTTGAACAGATTGAGTAAAGACCATCAATTTCTATTTTCTGTGGGGCTTTTTATCATAAGTGAATTAGACATTATCAAAAGTTTTCTACATCTATTGAGCTGAACATTTGATTATTTTTCCTTTGGTGCTGTTAATATGGTATATTACATTTTTTGATTTGTGCATGGTAAACCATCTCTGTATCCCTGGGATAAATCCTACTTGGTCATGGTGTAAAATCTTCTTGATGATTTGCTGCACTGTACTTGCTAGTATCTTACTGAGGATGTTGTATCTATGTTCATTGAGAAGGTTGCTCTCTTGAGCTGGGCGTGGTGGCACAGGCCTGTAATCCCAGCACTCGGGAGGCTGAGGCAGGAGGATTGTTGGTGAGTTCGAGACCAGCCTGAGCTACAAAGTGAGCTTAAGGCCAGCCTGAACTGCAGTGAGACCCTGTCTCGAAAAGACAAAAAAAAAAAAAAAAAAAAAAGAGAAGGTTGCTCTCTAGTGCTATTTTTTTGGTCTAATCTTTCTCTGGTTGTGTAATCAGAGTAATGCCTGCCTCCAGGAATGAATTGAGGAGCATTGCTTCCCTTTCAATGTCATTAAAGAGTTTGAGGTGTATTAGCGTTATATATTCTCTAAATTTCTTATAGAATTCAGCTGTGAATCGATCAAGACCTGGGCTTTTGATTGTTGCTAAGTTTTTAATTATATTGTCAATCTCATTAACTGATATTGGATTATATAGAATTTTTATAACTTCTTGATTCAGCTTTGGTAATTCATATGTATCTAAGAATCTGTCCATTGTTCTTTATTTTCTATCCTGTGAGAGTAAGATTTTCAAAGGAGGTATTGATAATGTGAATTTTTACAGGATCTACAGTGATTTTACCTTTTTCATTCCTCAATGCATGAATTTTCATCTTTTCTTTCCTTTTTATAAGGGTTTATGAATTTTATTTATTCTTTCGATGAAGTAACTATTGTTTATTAATTCTTTTGTTATTTTCTTACTGTCTATTCCATTACTTTCTGCTCTGATCTTCATAAATTTTTTCTTTGTTTGGGCTTTGGCTTGTTTTGTTCTTCTTTTTCTAGAACCTTGGGGTCGAACATTAGCATTTTTATTTGTGCTTGTCTATTTTGCTTATATGAGAATTTCCCTCTTAGGATTGCTTTTATTCCATTCCTCAAATCCTGTTATGTGTTATCTGCTTTCTCAATTAGTTGTGGACGTTGTTTAATTTGTTCTTTTACTTAACCTGTGACCTAGTGGTTACTTAGAAGAATGTTATGTAATTTTTATATGTTTAAGGAGTTCTTGGGAATTGTTTACCATTAATTTACAATTTCATTGCACTATGGTCAGATAATATGCATGGTATAAATTTATTTCCTTTGCATTTACTTAAGCATGTTATGTGGGCTAGTATATGTTTCATTTTAGAGAATGTTCTATGTGTAGCTGAGAAGAATGTGTGTTCTGATGATGTTGGGTAAAACATTCTGAAAACATCTTAGTCCATTTGTTCACAGGTTTGATTTATTTCTGATTTTTTTTGCTAATGTTTTGTCTAGTTGACCTATCTTTTCATGACAAGAGAGTATTAAGTTCTCCTGTTACAATTATATTATTGTTTGATTTTTCATGTCTAATAATAATTGTATGATTAGTCAGGTGCTCCCGTAATTGTTGCCTATGTATTTATGATTGTTATCTCTTTCTCTTGAAAACTTCTCCTAATGATTATAGAGTGATTTTATTTATCTCTTTTGATAATGCTTGGTTTGAAGTTCACATTGTCTGCAAGCAGAATAGCCCCCCTTGCTTTTTTACTGGGTTCCCGTTGCATGAAAGATTATTTTTCATCCTTTGATATTCAGTATGAATTTGTTTTTGAGTTAAATGTGATTCTTTTATTTTTCAAAGAATACAAAGTAGTGACAGAAAAAAGCACCATTAGAAATGATACAAAAGTTCACTAAACAAAATAATAGGAATGCAACAATGGTTGCTGTATTACATGATACTATTTTCAAGTTGCCAGGGCTACCAGATATAAATATGCCAGATTTGTTTAAAGAAAATACAAAACAAAAAAACAACAAAAAAGTTGTAAGAAACTCAAAAGAGGGTCCAGGAAGATAGCTCAGTAGAATAAGCACTTGCCTGGCACAGGGTCTTGAGTTCAATCCCTGGCACCGAAAATAAAATCAAAATAAAAACAAATTAAACACTAACTTCCCCTTTCAAAAGATCAGGAGAGAACAGCAGTACAATTATCCATCCAATTCTGCATATGTAACTAAATATATCTTTTTCCCTTCTTTCATTTGTTTTTTTCCTCATCACAGTTTTTCCTTCCCATTGAAAAAATTCTTTCCTTTGCACAGTATCTGTTGTACCTTTTAGATTTTAATTACTCTCTGGCTTTCACACTAGTGAGATAACACAGTGTTTGTACATGTGGATCTGATTCATTTCATTTACCCATAACACAGTCTCTAGCTGCATCCGTTTGTGTACAAAACCCTTTAATTTATCTTTTTTATAGATAATACTGAATAATACTCCATTGTGTAGAAATACATCTTTTTTTATCCACTCCTCAGCTAATGGGCATTTGGGTTGTTTTCATGATTTAGGTATAACAAATTGTGCTGCTATAAACATGGGTGTACATATATTACTGTGGTATGATGTTTCAATTCTTTTGGAAAAATACATAGGTGGAGAATATCCGGCTTAAATGTGAACTCCAATACTAGCTTCCTAAGGGACCTCCATGTTGATTTTCATAATGGTTGTACCAGCCTATACTCTCACCAACAGTGGAGAAGTATTCTTTTTTTCTGTACACCCTCTTCAGCATTTGCTATTGGTCTACTTCTTGATAGCCATTCTTTCTGGTGGAAGATGGTATCTCAGCATTGTTTTAATTTGCATCTCTTGAGTGACCAGTGATGTTCATATGCTTGTTATTTTGTATCTCTTCTTTAGTGATGTGTATATTCATCTTAGATGCCCATTCTGTATTTGGACTTCTAATTTTTGAGGCTTAATTTTCTAAAAATTCTTTAGATGCTCTAGATAGGAGTCCTTTATCTGAAGGATAGTCTGCTATAAGTTTTCCTAACTCATGGAATTTCTTTTTATTCTGTTGGTTGCTTCTTTTGATGTACAGAATCTTCTCATAAAAGATGAGATCTCAACTGTTGATTCTTCATAGTATTTCCCATGCAGTTTGATTTTTATTCAAGAACTGCTCACCTACCTCTATGCCCTTCAGGTTTCTACCTGCTTTTTATTCCAGAAGATTTAGTGTTTCAGTTTTAATATTTAAAATTTTGATCCATTTGACTATAGTGTTGTGCATGGTAATATGCATAGATGTGATTGTTTACAGCATATTATTGGATCCTGTTTCTTGATCCATTCTGCCAGTCTGTTTCTTTTGATCGCTGAATTGTGTCCCTTCACATTGTTGGTTATAACTGATGTATGTATGTATTGTCTTGTCTTTGTCGTGATATTTTCCTGTTTTTGGTTCCTTCCTTTCCCTTCTGTTTATTTGCTTCACCTGCCAGGTGGTTTCTTTGTGTTGTTATTCTTGGAACTATGATCAATTTTTATCTCTGGTTTTGTAATACATTTCAGCACTCTTTGAAGGGTTGGTTTGGTGATTAGGAATTCTTTCAGCTGCTTTTTTGTCGTGGAAGTATCTTCATTCTCCATGAGTTTTGAAAACTAGCTTTTTAGTGTATATCAGTATGCGTTGGAAGTTGTCTTCTTTCACAACTTAAAATGCTTCACTCTAAACTCTTCTTAACTTGAAGGTTTTATGTTGAAAAATCTACCATGTTTCTAATGGGTTTTTCTTTATAGGTAAACTATTTCTTTAGTTGCTTTCACTATTTTGTTATTATGTTGAATTTTTGAAATATTGAATATTACACATCTTGGTGTAGTTTTATTTCAGTCATAGCTATTTCATGTTCTATGTGCTTCATTTATTTGTATGTCAGATTCTTTAACCATACATGGGAAGTTTTGCCACTATTTCTGTTAAGAGTTGTTTATGCCTTTTTTTGCCATCTCCTACTCATTTACTCCAGTCTATCTTGGTATTGTTCTTTTGCTTCATCTTGTGGCTGTTGGATTGATTTTTCACTGTGTCTTGCTATTTAAAAAATATCTTTTTTTCATAATCACTAGCTGAAATTTTATCTTCAACATCTGATATATTGTTCTCTCCTTCAATCTGTTGCATTATACTTTCAATAGAGGTTCTAATTCTTGGATTTCTGTTTCACTCCATTTCATGGTTTCCATTTATTTTTATTTTAGGCATTTTTTTTCTCACATTTTTCTAAGCTCATCTGTTTTTATCTGTGCCTGCTCTAATATCTCTCATATAGATAGGTAAGATTTCAAGAAACAGTTCTTTCTGTACTTCAGAGATTATTTACATTCTAGCTCTTTCCACTTGTGGTGCTATCATTTCAAAAATTTCAAGTATCTCACTGCCATTTTGTCTATCTCATTGTGTTCCAGGCTTGTCCTGGGTAGGCTAGGGTCTGGGTTTGCACTCTTTTCTTCTGCACGTTTTCATTTTCCCTTTTTAATTTTATTTTGTTTTCTTTGTTGATTATTTCCATTTTCTTAGGATAGATAGCTTTGTCACTAGTAATCAGGCTTTTCTAGGAGATGTCTATTCTTCAGGGTTGTTCTCTAGATGCAGGTCACTCTTCATAGCTATCCCAAGAATCTACCTTCCTAGTTTGTATACTTTATTTTAGTCAAAAAGCCAAGAAGCAATCTCAAATTGCAAAGGATACAAAGTTATTATTTGGCTCAATATCCAGTCCTTTGTTACTGGATTGTGTCAGTGATTATGACCCATACAATCATAGCAGTGTCATACAGAGGAAAAGAATGGATTATAACATGTATGTGACATTCTGCCTAAAACAGCACATTTAGTAATAACAATGATTTTTTTTGTGAAAATGGGAATTGAACACAGACCCTTGTGCTTCTCAGAGGAACACTTATTCTATTGAGCCATCTCCCTAGCCCCCAATAACAGTGATTTTGATACAGCTCAATTATTGACAAAATATAGTGAACATTAACCTATTGCACAAGTACTGGAGCAATCTCTAAAGTTATGTAACAAAATAAAAAGTATATCATGTAGTTGTATGTATTTTTCTATTCAGTGGGATGATTTTTACCCTTGTGCACTGGGCAGAGAGGGGTGAGGATGTGCAGGGGACATGATGGAATGGTGAATGAAGTCAAATATAGTAGAGTGAAGGCTGGAGGTCAAAGAGCGATCACCTGAGTTTTGGGAAAATGGTGGAACAAGGAAAGAAAGAATGAAGTAGGAGGTGAGGGCATAATTATAACAGAAAGAGACAATATTTACTCACTTGAAAGTTTAAGTTCAAAAAGTAGTTGACAGATGAAAGAGGATCAATAGAAGAAAATAGACAGATAAGTTAGAAACCAAAACAGTAGAAACATAAAGAAAAGAGAAAGAAGGTAGAAAAGTAAAGAAGAAGGGAAAAAGTAGACTTGAGAGAAAAGATAAAAGAAAGAATCTTTTTTTGAACTATTTTTTATTGTCTTAAAAATTTCCATGTGCCAGCAGATAGCTCAGTGGATTAAAGCATCCTCTTAGATCGATGCAGGGACCAGGGTTTGATTCCTGTTGTGCCGCTCCAGGCCTGGCCTGGGGTGTGCTAAGACAGCATTGAGACGGCATGGTGATGTGCACATGTAATCCCAGTGCTTGGGAGGCTGAAAACAGGAGGATCACTGCGAGTCTGACCTGTATAATGAGACCCTTTAGACCCTGCACTAAACATATAAAGAAAAAAAAAATTCAAAAAAATCCAAAACAAAATAATCAGAAAATATGAGACAGAAAAGATGATCATCAACCAGACAGGAAAGGGATAGCCAATCAGACAAACAAGGGAGAATAAAAGTAGTAAAATACCTCTGTTGTTTATAGTTTTGTTATCATGTCCATATTGGATCCCAGTAACGTGCTGTGTACTCCAGCCAAGTTTGCCATGGGAATTGTGCTGGGTATAGAGCTGATTTGGGCTCTAGATGTGGGGGCTGGGTTTGGTTTCCTGTTAGTGGAGCTCTTCAGAGCCCTGCTGCTGGCTTCTCACTGCTGCTTCAGACACATCCACATTGCTGATTTCTCTGATTAGTCCCCGTGCCTGGCACTGACTGTGCTGGGTTTCCTTAGTTCTGATTGCCTACCTAAAGTGTGTATCTACCTGGACACCAAGGGCCTGACCTCTCCTGCATCTCTGAAAACACAGATTTTAAACTGGATCCAAATTTGCAACAATCCAGCCCAACTGACTGATTTCATAGACATCTTCCTTCTTTTATCTTTTGGATGTACTTGAAAATTTGCAATTGCCTAAAACAGTGTGCTCACTTCTGTGAGGAAGATGAGGAACACAGATTTCCCTTCATCTTCAAATGTTCAGCTCTCGGTGACACCTGCAAAGTAGTTTTAGGCTATAATTTCTCAGGAAGATAGACATACTAATGTTTACTACTGATTTAAATTCTTCTGGTTCTCAGGTAGAGACCATTGGAGATGCCTACATGGTAGCCTCAGGCCTCCCAAAGAGGAATGGCAGTAGGCATGCAGCTGAGATTGCAAATATGTCCTTGGATATCCTGAGCTCTGTGGGCACCTTTAAAATGCGGCATGTGCCAGAGGTGCCAGTCCGAATTCGAATGGGCCTGCACTCAGGTAAGAATATCAATTTAAAGTAAGATAAAATATTTCTATATATGACAAGGAGGACTACAAACAAAGGAAGAAATGATATGTCTCCCTTGAATTTTGGCAGCTGGATGAGCAGGTGTCTAGGGCTACATATTCCCTTAAGGCGGCTCAAGATTACCTTCTTCCTAGCATCTTTTCCACCACAGGAGACAGCACCTCTTGTTCAAGGTCTAAAATTCTTTCAGCCTGTAAGTCTAAGTTACAACCAATATTTCTACGTTTTATCATGTTATAAGATCACCAGGTATATGCTGTACTTAGTCCAATCTAATTAATTAATATCTGAACTCCTGAAATATTTTTCTTCCCCACTGATCCCCTCTTGCTTGCATAACTTCAAGGTCTCCCTCTTCATTGCATCTTTCCCATATGACTTCACAAAATCACAGGTATCTTGACAGACGTCTCACTTGACATCACAGACATGGCCCCTACTAGCTGGCCTCCAGATTGTTCATCTCTTTCTCCTTGCTTTGATTTTCTAAGCTCTTTTTCTTCCCTCATCCTTTTCATCTCATTTCTATTAAACTTCTTAAAACAATGAACAATACTCACTGTGCTACAGTAAATGTACTGTGAATTTCCTCTTTAGTGTGTTAGTAATCTGGCTTCAGTTCTCACTACTTTCCGCAGTCCTTGGCTGATCTTACTTCTTTGTAGCATTGGTTATTCATGACAGTCTTCCTATAAGTTCCCTTTCCACTCTCCAAGTGCTACTTCTTTGCTTCAGCTCTTCCTGTCATCTACAATTTTCTGAAGAGGTTTTAGTCTTTATATTTTAATTTGGATCTAACCAGGGAGCCAGTATTTTATTTTCTACCATCTTATCCACAATTTTAACTTCTATCACTGTCTGATAATTCCTTTTTCCTCTCTCTGTCACTTAACTATTGCTATTTACTAGGATCCTGTTTTGATCCACTGTTTATGCCCCATATACCCCTCTGGGTGATCTCATTCTTGGCCATAATTGAACTACAAGTTGGATGTTGATGGTTCTTAACTCCATGGCTACAGGATGATTTTATCCCTTTATACCTCAGTCTTGTGCATCAAACTTTGCTCTAAACTTTCCATCTTAATATTCTATGTGGCCCTTGAACTCAAAAAACATCCAAAATAGAATTACTTTATTGATGCACAAACTTCCTATTCAGGAAATTATATTATTTATTTCAGTTAGAGTTACTACCATTGACTCAATTATGCAAGTTAGTCTTCAGTCATTTTTTACTTCTATCTCACTGACTTTCAACTTAACAGTAAGTCTTCAACATTTTGCCTTTTTCCCCTGGCTCAGCCAGCCCTCAGGGTGCGACTGGTGCAGTATGTGGTGCTGGAGATTAAACTGCAGTCGTCTCTACCTGCCTAAGCTTACCTAAGCAGGTGCTTTAGACAACTGAGCTATCTCAGTGGGCCCATTATGCCTTTTAAAATATTTCTAGAGACTATCTTGTCTCTTGTCTCTCTTTAACTTCCACCACCCAAGCCTAGACCAACAGCACTCCTGGCCTGGAGCATCTCATTTTATTTTTACTCTTGACCTAGTTCCATCCTTCTATCCATATTTTTTCTGTGAAATCTCTCTCTCTCTCTCTCTCTCTCTGCCCCCTTTTCTTTCTCTCCATCCCTCCCATTTTAGTCTATTCTCCGTTTTAGTTTTAGTCTGTTTTTCCATTAACTTGGAATAAAAAATGTCTTACTTTATTTTATATGTTAAGTTCTTATCACATACCAGCTGTCCATATTTTCTTTGAGAGAACTCACACATCTCTCATTCATGCGCCACTTTCAGAACTCCAATACTTCTTCAGCACACCTCTGCTTGAATGATTCACACTTAGTTCAAATTTAACATGTTAAAAACTTCATCACTGTGTTCAACAAATGAGCATAAACTTCAAAGCTGACAACAATTTTGTAATGCTTATCAATCAGGGAGCCAACACGTGTATTGATCCTCTTTTTAACCCTTTTGGACACTCATTTTCCACAGTAACCTCCTTTTCAACGCCTTGTGTTTGGACTTCTCAAATTTCACTTAGCAATTTTCTGCCATTTTATTTCCTGTTTGAATACATTCTGCATATTGACATGAGAAAAAAAGATAAAAAATTTTCATCCTCTAACTTTATTCATTGAATACCTTAGTAGTTTAAGGTCCTATATGTTTAAAACAATCTTTATCCAACATTATATCTAGCTTCTCCCAGCTTCTTGAATTTGTAGTCTGTTACCTCTAAGAGCTTCCCAAAATTCTACATATGATAATCACAAACACAAATCTTTAGTTTATGTACTTTTTTAAAACCCATTCAAATCCTACACATTTATCAAGACTGAAAGAATTCTACATTTCTCATTGGATCTTTTTGATTGAAGAAGGTATTGTGAAGTACCTTTTCCCATTTTTTAGACTATTGCAGATTTTCTGCCTGTACTATTTATCTTTCCTTGACTATATTTTGTCTTATATTGTTGTTGCTTAGTTGATTCCTGTTTGCTAATTTCTTCTCTTCAATTATATTTTAAACTTCTGAAGAATTGAGACCATATATCAAATTTCTTGCTCAGTGACCAATGTTTCCTTTAAAATGAGAGAAATGAAGTAAAATAAAAGTATGTTTTGTAGTTCTTATTTTATTCTCATAAGAAATAACATTGTGTAGGAAAATAATTTCTTTCTTTAACTGAGGAAATAATAAAACACGCTTAATAATTTAAACATAGAAATGGTTTAGACCAGAAAGGTAAAGGTGGGAGACTTTCTAGCTACTGTTCAACTGACTTTTCAGTATAGCTTTTAATATTTTTTCAGTTACTCTGAACAGTTAAGCCAGATATATTCAAATTTAAGAACAAAAATCATTCTAAGAACAAATAGAAAAATTGTTGGATTATATGTATATAATCCAACCACTAACAGATAATCAAAGATCAACTGTAATTGTTTTGAGATTTTCAAAATATTTTACCAGTAATTCCAAACAGGCACAGACAGGGACACAGGAACACTATGAAATCTATAGTCTTTTTCAACCATAAGGCTCATGAAAGTGTCTCATTTTCCCTTGCATCCCAAGGCTCCTTCTAGGCTTTACTGGTTCTGTTTTGGTGCTTATTTACCCTTGTCGACATAGAAAACCAACTTATGGTTTTCCAACTTATTAGTTGGAAAAGAGATGTAAATCAGAAAAGCAGTTGCATATGCATCATTATAAATTTTCTTTCTTTTACATCCATCAAAGAATTTATTATTCAACTTTAAGATTTTTTCTTCATGTTTCCAGAGTTATTTGATGGCAACATTTATTCTTTTATACAGTTACATTTTTTCCTCTTGCAGTGCTTTTCTATTACTGTTGAGTGCATGTCCGTTGACGATGATTCCAACTTCCTCATCCCCTATAGGGCCAGTTGTTGCAGGGGTGGTGGGCCTCACCATGCCCAGGTATTGCTTATTTGGAGACACTGTCAATACCACTTCTCGGATGGAATCAACAGGGTTACGTGAGTACATGCAGATGTATGAAACAGAACCATACAACTACCGAAGTTATTCTTTATGAGAGGGGAAGGAAATCTAGAGAGTTTATGTTTTAATGTTGTAAAGCAAAATAAAAGACATTTGAGAAGATTAAGATTTTATCACACATTTTCCTGGCCTCTAATTGCAAAAACCAGTAGGTGGTGATGTTGGACTGGACGTGTACATTTTAGTCAGAGATCTAAAGCTGTAGCCAAGCGACACTGAAGCAGTTAGTCAAGTTGAGCAAAACTACTTTAAAAAGTCTTTTGGGTAAAGGGAACAATGGACCAGCCTAGTAGGTGTGGGAGAGTCATGTTGAGAACAGAACTAGGTAATAGATATTTTTCGTTTTTCAACTTGTTTGTGATGACACGCCAGCTGCCTTGCAGCAGGGGGTTGTTTACAGCTCTGGTTAGATTTTTTAAATAGGTAAGACCTCCAGAAGTTCTGGATTCATCAACTAACACTAGAATTTATCTAGCAATAATCCTTCATCTTAAGACTTTTGAAATTCTCAAATATTAATTCCAACTTGCCGTATATAAAACCCATACCTTCTGTCAAAACAAGCACAATATCAAAGATACCATTTTTTCTCTAAATCCATACAAAGAGCTACACCATTTGTTTGTTGCTGGCAAGATTCTCTCTCAATTATATCTTGATCATTTATTGTCAGTATTGACATAATGTCTTACAGTGTAGCTTTTACCTAACGGTCATTGAGCAATGCAATTTTTTGTTGTATTATAGGAAAATCTAGGAAACAACATTAAATTCTATATACAGTTTTATGACTTTTGTTTTTAAAAGAAAGAAGCCACTGAAATCTCCAGTAGCTCTAGCTCTGGCAGCTACTAGATAAGACAAGCTCTTCTCCAGTTTCACCAATATATTCAAGCTAGGTAGGGTGGCCTATAACATAGTGTGAGGTGCCCTGCCTGAACCTACTCTCCATCACTCAAATGCAAAAATATGTTTGCACAATGAGTCTCGGTTAATCTCTCTTTTGTAGCCATGACTAGGGAGGCAGCATGGAATTTAGAAGTTATTATGAGAAGAAATTTTTTTGACATTTTCTAACTCCATAGATAAGACAGAGACCATGAAAATAATCATCTAGAAATGGCTGCACAAATACGACTGTGTACGCTTTCTCTTGAAGTACAGTGGAAGATGAAGTAAAATTGATCATGGAATCACAATGCAGATTGGGCACAGTACATTGGGCTGATGCAAGCTTGTAGAAGGCTAACGTCATCCTCTTGTCTGTAGCAGGGAAAACCACATATTTAGCATTAAAAATACAAAATTGAGAACATAAATTGAATTTTGAGATTTAAGCAATGCTTTTTTTAGTGAGCAGATAGAAGGAAGGAAATGGGAAATGGAAATCATGTGCAATGTGGATTCATTAAGCACTGGATACGTGAGAAAGTCATTATTAAGTACAAAAAAGGCATATTTGTGTCATCTTTACACTACAAGAGATGCTTAGCATGTTTTTCTAAAAGCTAATGACTATAAACCAAATATAGCATTATTAAGCTCCACAACTGAATGAAAATTTCTAAAGAGGTAGACTCTAATCTCACATCAGATGTGGGTCTAAGACATATATTATGCTTTTCAACAAAAAATCAATTCAGTCAGTAGCTTCTTAGTGGTCAGTTGAATCCATTAAGCACTGTGAAGGCAAGTAACTACTGACCCAGCCCTGCAGTGACTGTCCTCTTCACACAGTTGGCTAGTTGCTAGAATCAGCAACCTTTCTTTCCACACCAGCAGTTCACCCTACTGGAAAGCTACCTGAATATACTAGAGGCTTGGCACACATTGGATTGGCAAGGGATATAGTGGATGCCCATGTGGCTTTTAGGAATATGATAACCTGTTTGAGCTTTGAGTGACCATAAGCCAATAAGCAAGACTCAAACAAGAGTACAGGACAGAGATACTCAGAGAAGTATATACATGGTAAAATTATTAATATATATATGGTAAAAGTTTACTTCAAGCTGTGTGTGTGGTTGTATACCAATTATCTCTGCACACTGGGAGGCTGGAGCAGGAGAATTATAGGTTCCAATCCAGACTGGACAATTAAGTCATTTAGTAAGAACCTGTCTAAAAAAGGGCTATATTTGTAGCTCACAGCTGAGGTCCTTGGTTCAATCTCTAATACTATGAAAGAAACAAAACAAGTTTTTTCAGTTTTCAACCATGCCTTCCTACTGAGACTATAATATGTTACAAAAAGAACATTTTCCTTTCAAGTGTGTGTGAGACAAATCTTAGACTTTTATGTAAGACTTAACCTAAACAGGTGTCACTTCATAGAGTGACAGTTTCCAGAGAGATCAAGGGTCTTGCCTCAGTTAACAAGTGATTATTCTTCATTAAAGAATTGAACATAGGCTTAAAACAAATTTTTAAAGCTTTAGTTCCCGATGTAAGTCACTATATTATTTTGCTTAGAAAATGTGCATTCATGTACACACACAACCAGAGGAATCCATCCAAAAGACAGAGGAGAAGACAGAGGTGTTGCGATTTTTGACATTAATGTTTTATTTTAAACATAGCACTATTGTGAAATAGTTTTAAGGATGTATATGGAAAAGACAACCTTCTGTCACTTAAATAGGTGTATATGAAGATTGGGAACTCAGCTGCTGAAGCCAGACATCTGATGGAGGAAGTCACATTTTAGCTCAGAGCTCAGTGGTGGTTACTGACTTCTCCATCTCAACCTTCAAGTTATATTAACACTGATGTACTGCATGACTTTGTGTCTGAGATGTGTCTAGGAGCCTGCTATCATTATTACAAATAATGCCCTATGTGAACGTGGTCAGAAGGCTAGCACTCTTGTTTTCCTTCCTGTGAAACCCTAACTACACTCAGGATTTAGCTTAGGGTGTGGTAAACTTTTAATTTTTTTTGGGAGGGACTTATTACATTGATAATCCTGCCATGATTTTGCCAATGATAAAAAGTTAGTTATACCTTTTCTTCTTTTACAGCTTACAGAATTCATGTTAGTCTTAGCACTGTTACAATTCTTAGAACTCTGAATGAGGGCTATGAAGTAGAGCTTCGAGGAAGAACAGAGCTCAAGGTAAAATATTCTTTTGTATTTGGAGCCAACCCACTGGGACACATCCCTTGGAGAAGTCATGTTCTGTGGAAAGAGCATACCTGGGAGTCTGAGTGTCAGAGCTATAATTTACACAGAATCTTCAGCTTCATTTGGGCTTCCCAAAAATTTGGCCTTTTCTTCATTATATATTTTTCTCTTTAAAGAATGGCTTAAATGGGGAGGATCTTTGAGATACATTACACTTTTTTTCAGAGTATGAGTCGTATTTTTCTTTCCTAAAGAACTGCCTGGAAATTGGCTTTACAATGAGCTGAGGCACTATTTTTGTTTTCTAACTCTGGCTTTTTTGCTCTTTGGCTATGCCAGGCATGTTAGAAGGCCTGGTGCTGGTTAATTACTTCCTTTTTTGACTAGTCTTAATTTGTTTCTTTCAACAGTTCTTTAGTGTCTTCCAGAAGGTAGATGAAGTCACAAATGAGATGATGGGGTGGAGGCAATAAATCAAATTATCCTAAGCTTTTGTGATCCCTCCATACCTTTTGATTTTTCTTAGCAAAGGAAGGGAAAGGAAGCTTCATTTCCAAGAAGCACTTTTGTTGAAAACTGAAGAGGTGCTACTTTTCTTTTCTAATTTTATTTTTGTTTTATTGAAGTACAAATATCAATGAGACAGTTTTAAGATACCTTGACAAGATGGATTTGATAAATTAATACATTGCAAACAGTTTTCATAATGTTTTGGTGTCGTACAGGGTGCATACATGATATTATACTTACAGACATTATTATAGCATTTGTCTTATCAGTAAATTAAGAGAGTGTAGCTGTTTGTGTATCTTATTTTTTATACCTGAATTACATCAAAGATTCAATAATTAACACTTTCTACCTTGTTATTTTCCTAGCGGTTGTCCATAGTACTAGAAGCCGACATAATATCCTGTCCAACCACCATTAGTGTAAATCTTGCCTCCCATAGAATTATGTAGAAGCACAGCGTTATCCATCCCAGCTGTACTGTCCATACACACACATCATGATTCTTCCTTTCTATACCCCTTCCTTTGTCTACACCTGTCAAAGATGGGCACTCCATTGTCATTCAACTAATTTAAGTGCCTGAACTCAACCTCACAATCCAACACAGTCCAGCATTCCACAATAGTGAGTTATCTGAAAAAGTTGTCGACCATAGCCATTTACAGCTCAACTTATTATTATGGCCCCGCGATGTATACTTCATTTTTATACTTTTCTGCTGGATGGTTAAGACCTAGATAGAGCAAGACCTATATACCAACACATGTCCTTTTTGTTTCTTATGAGGTCAGTGAAGTCCCCTCAGGGTTTATCTTGTAGTCCTGTACATTATTCTGTAGATCCTTTGTGTCATCCATGTGGATGAGTCACGGCCAATGCTTGACCAGTTTGCTTCTTTTCTTTTCTTTTCTTTTCTTTTCTTTTCTTTTCTTTTCTTTTCTTTTCTTTTCTTTTCTTTTCTTTTCTTTTCTTTTCCTTTCTCTTTCTTTCTTTCTTTCTTTCTTTCTTTCTTTCTTTCTTTCTTTCTTTCTTTCATTTTTTCTTTCTTTCTTTCTTTCAATTGCTACTTTTCAAACAGGAGAAAAAATATAAATTATCATTAATAGCATATACATCTTTGTGAATTTCAAATACAAAATTAGATCTTACTTTAATAGTACTTTTTGCATCTTCATGTTTTTCCCTACGCCAGGAAATCTGAGGACACTCAAGTTGAAGGGATGATTCAACAAGCCTTTTCATATTGTGATTTTTTGTGTCTTGGTTATTACAGTGACAAACAGCCTGTTAGGTAAGAGAGATTGAGAGGGACATACTGAAAAAGAAGAGGATAAGAGGTCACTGAGGAAGGGAAAGTGAGAAAAAAGAAGAGAGGAAGACTCAAAGAAAGGAGTTATTTTGTTTCTATACCTTGCACCTGCCCACTAGAGGGAGGAATCACAGTCATCAGTAGCTCAGCATATGATATTGTACAAATAGCTTCAACATCTTTGAGCTTCTCTTTGTGTACCTGGAGGCCTCTTCAGATTTGTGATAATCAGGAAGCTCACTAAAAGACCTAACAGTTCTTCTTAGCCTCTTGAACTGACCTTGAGTCCAGTGTGTTGGAGAAGCTACATGGTATAACAGGAATAGTATTTAAAATTTGGAGTCTAGTGTACTGAGAGGTTCAGGTTCCAGGTATTCCTCCTTGTACACGTCATTTAACTTCCATGCACCTCTGTGTTTCCATTTGAAAAATTAGATTAGTAAAAGCAAATAACATTTTAGGATTTTGTAAGAGTTGAATAAGACAGGAGATGCCCAAATCATAAAAGGATTATGCATGTCAAGTGTGGTGACTTACCCTTGTCATTCCAGCACTCTGGGAGGCTGAGGCAGGAGAGTCACAAGTCTGAGTATGGGCAACTTAGTAACATAGACTATCTCAAGATATGGGACAAAAAGCCTGGGTATGTATGTAGCTCAATGTCAACACCTTTGGTTTAGTTTTCTGCATCACCAAGAAATAATTTAATGCAAAAGCAAGATAATATAATTTGAGGATTCCCTGGCCATGTCCAGAATTTGATATTGGGTCAAGAAGTTTACTTTATGCATTGTCATAATCATACTCATTTCCTCTTCTTGTCTTCAGTAGAATTATGGAAGCAGGAGGGATTAAACAAAGCTAAAATTCTTCTGGATGGTTTCTACAGTAGCATAATGCCTCTGAAGCTTCATTAAATGCTTTATGATTTGGAAGCTTGTCTGAATCTGTAACATTCCCATCTTCTTTCACAATCATTTGTTTTGGCATCCTTTATGTCCCAGTATCTACTCAAATGTCTGGATAATCCTGATATCTGCAGAACTCTCTTGGTAACTGGCCCACTGTTCTAGAGCCCTCTGAATCTCAAGACAAACAGTGAAGTATGGATATGGGTGGGTCTCTTGCTTTTGAGGTTTAACAGTATATTTTACCAAAATGAAGTCTATTGAGGCCTAAGTACATGTGCTCAAGATCTGAGAATTTTGGTTTATGAAATTATCTGATTGCTTACTGGAAAACTATCTATACAAGACAGTTTAGCAGGTAGTGTAAGGGAAAGAAATACCTTTGGAGGAAGAGTTGGCTTACTGTGTTTAGAACTGAAGAGGTGGCCTAACTATTTTGTTTAATCTTGCTGTCAGTCATCTCTACATTCTGTACCCTAGTAAAGGAAGGGTTAAATAAACACAAGAATTAGTTATTGAGTGTAATGTCACGTTTCTCAATTTTTCTGAAAAAGGAATAGCCCAAAATAGTCCAATTATTTGAGTTTTATGCTAAACTACTGGCCTGCAAATGGAAATGGGGCTGTAGTGGCATGCTCTTCCTACTTGTCACATAGATAGCTTGTTCAGAGTCTTGAATCAAATATTTGTAAAGTGCTTTATAATTCTCCAATTAAATGTATCATAATTAGTAGTACAATTGTTACTGTAATTATTATTATTGGATGAATATATGTGATGTAAAATAGAAAAGAATGAATTAAATATTTAAAGTGACCAAACTTAATTGAATTTTCTAAGCTAAACAAGTTACAGTGGCTACAAATGAGAGCTGCTGAGAGTGACACCATGTTTCAGATTAATGAGTAGGAAGTATCACATTACTTTTCTTAGTCAGTAAATAATTTTTTCTTATGCATTAGAGGAAATGGAATGACAGAAGTGAAATGAAATGAGGAGAAAGAGGCATATTGAGAAGTTTTACTACAAAGAAGAGAGGACAGACAGAGTAAAATAAAATCAGTCCCTCTAAGATTACCACTTATGCCATGGGTGACTAGCTTGAGTTTATACGTCTTTCTCTTCTCAGACCTTGATTCTGGACAACCAATTAGCATGTAGATGGACCTCTGCTTATAATAACTCATCAAGAAGAAGAAAAGAATGCTGCATAAATGCAGATTTCTCCAAACAAACAAGATGTCCTAGACTTAAAAACAAAGTTACAGAGCCTGTTTTCCATTTTTGGTCCTTTTTCTGGGTTTTGTGAAAAGTATGACATGGCACTGTGTGGAGAATGGTAGACTTTCAACACATGTACTCTAGACAATGACTTGACTAATGCCTAAGGGCCAGGACAAAAATTCCAAGTGTTTAGTTGAACATCCAGATGTTTGATTACTATGAAGTCAAACATCCATACATTTTTCAAGATAAAATTGTGTGGCAGTGGGTAAGGAAACATGCAGATGGCGGTTTAATATGGTATTTCCTTTTCATCTGGCTTCTCCATAGAGCTTTCCTGAGTTTCAGGTCCATATAGTAAATAAGATTTATGGAAAGCAAGATTCTAGGGAATGGTGACAAAGGGAAAGTTCTAAGCAACTTCTAAGCCACACTGAATGCTTATATGCTACTAACCAGAGCCAGCTCACTAGAAAAACTAGCTATGATGTGCTCAGAGTTTTCTATGTTTTCTGTTATAGGGCAAAGGCACAGAGGAGACCTTCTGGCTTGTTGGAAAAAAAGGCTTCATGAAGCCTCTTCCTGTGCCCCCACCAGTGGGAAAAGATGGGTAAGTGAAATTTACAATTAATCACAGTCTTCCTATGCCTTTCTCTGGCACACTTTCTTTACTAGCTGTATTGGTGTCTCCCTGTCCTGCAGGCAACTGGGCCATGGCCTGCAACCAGCAGAGATTGCAGCATTTCAGAGAAGAAAAGCAGAAAGGCAGTTGGTGAGAATCAAGCCATAAGGTAATGGCTAGATGGAAAACAGCAGAGTAACTTGCCAAATTTTTAAATCTGGGCGTCTTTTTGGCATGTGATCCAGTATTGGCCTTCATTCCGTTGGCAGAATGTGACAGAGCTGGTGAACTTCCAAGCTCCACTGAGTTGGCTAAAATCCTTGTGGAGAGGCCTGTTGTAGCAAGCATAATACTTAAGGAAAGTTGGCTGCCCTGACCACAGAGAGACCCTTGCCTTCTGTACTGACACATTTGATCACTAACAAAGCTGGACTTGTTATTCAGTTATGAGGCAGATGCACATGTATCGTGCATTGCTGAGCACCTAGGCCACATGATGAGACCCTTCACGTCCCTACACAATTACATATATGTGCAGGCAACACAGCAATGTTACTACTACCTTCTTTACCTCCTCCCCCGCCTTTTCCTGCGATGTATGGGCAAGATCATCTTGATGGAAACGCTTATGTCATTTCTTTTCGAGGCAATTCCTGATTCTTTCCAAGACTGAGATTGCCAATCAAAATAAACACTGGCTACTATTTGACTACCAGGCTTCAATTCATGATTTTCCCTATCATCCTCCTTTGGTAGGACAGATGATTCTGAAGCAATAATGCCAAACCAATTATCAAATGATTTTGCTAACTGTTTATCTCTGAGATATCTATTGCTTTCTTCAATCCATTTAGAATATCTTCTTTACCTTGATTTCTTACTCTCTTCTTCTTGGAAACTCTGACCCTAAAGAACTTTGCTAAAATAAATAAATAAATAAATAAATAAATAAATAAATAAATAAATAAATAAATAAATAAATAAATAAATGCAAGGCTGGAGAGATGGCTCAGTGGAATAAGTACTTCCCTGGCAAGCACAAGGGCCTGAGTTCAATTCCCAGTTCTGCCAAGAAAAAAAAAAAAAAAGAACTTTCCTTCCTCAAAATAGCCTTATAATTTACAAGATTCTAAAGTAAGAATTAAGGCTTCTTCACACATTCTTGCTACTTTGTTTTTTACCATTCTTTAGAATAATCACAAATCTAGCAGCAACTACAAAAGGCATCCATATATTTCCTAGTTTTCCTCAAGCGTTTGTGGACTTTGTCAACATTCTATGATTATTCTTCTCTTAAGAAATCTCCACTGCAGGGGCTGAGGAGATAGCTCAGTGGTCTAAGTGCCTGCCTAACAAGTAGAAGGACCTAGATTCAATCCCTGGTACCACATGTCATGCTGCCCCATGCCAATCTGGCCACCAAAACTGGGTGTGGTGGCACACACTTCTATTCCCAGCTCTGAGAAGGCTAAGACAGGAAGGCCAGGCAAGTCCGAGCTGCATAGTGAGACCATGTTTCAAATAAATAAATAAATAATAAAAAAGAGAAACTCCACTGCATCTTTACTTTCTGCAACAATCACAGGTATGCTGTGCTAGTCATAAATATTTATGCTTCAGAAAGGCTTCTGTATTGAGCATAAAGCTTGTCTAATTTTTTATGCCATTTTCTTCCTTCTTGCCAGGCCTGGCATCTGGATTTGTTCTTTCCTGCTCGCCAAAGCAAGTAGATAAGCAGCTGAGTCATATAATGATCCAACTCCTAGAAACGTTCTTTTCTATAGGTTAGGAAATACAGGAACACCTTAAGTCACAGAGTCACAGATACAGCCTCTCTCTCTCTCTCTCTCTCTCTCTCTCTCTCTCTGTCTCTCTCTCTCTCTCTCTCTCTGTTTCTCCTGTTTTTCTCTCTCTCTATCTCCATGAAAGTGTTTAGAAACTCTTCATAGATTTCTCTCTGGCAAGGTTATGTAGACATTGTAGGTACTGTATAAGAAGCTATCCAATCCTAAAAAAAATTGTTGGAGTTTACAGTAGATAGTACTGCAGCTGATTCACCAACACTGGCTTATGTGTTTGCTAGTGCTTTCTGGTATGTGGATGAATGTAGCATTGGTCATTGACAAACTTGTCAGCTACTATGGAAAATGCTATAAGGAAATACTGAAACCACTGTCCCTAGAGGAAACGCAATCTCTGATTTGGCCTTGTGCTTTAAATTAGCATGTAAATTGATCACGATAGCCTTTGTAGCCTGTGTAAACCACAAAATCCTCAAGGAGGACAAGAAGGATGCCCTTGCAAATTTCAGAAGACTTAACGTAACTCTTGGAGCTTTCAGACACTTCACCTAGCTCTCTTCAAGTGTCCTCTATTCATGTCACCTAGCACCACCAGCTATTCAAGATTTCTAACTTTCTGTGAATTTATAAGTTTATTTTTACTAAGATAGGTCCAATTTACGAAAGACCCACAACTTAGAAAGGCCTCTGAGGTACTGCTGCTATTTTCAGTGGTACTGGGATAAAAAAGAAACTTTTAGCGAGTCCTATCATGTTAGACAGGGAGGAAGAAAACACGTTTTGAAAGGGGTATAGCTTTGGTAAACTGATAACAGGGTCTGCCATTCAGGCAGATCCTGTCTTTGGCCTGGTAGCTCTTATCTCATGTCTCCAAACATGCATCACTTCTTAAATATGCGTTTCACTTCATCTGCTTACTTTTACTACATTTCACCAACTGGGATAAATTGAGCCTTATAAGTCACCTTTTTTCTTTTTGGTGCCTCATAAAAATAAGTGTTCAATCCCTCATATCGCAGTGAAGATGAAGTAAACTAGCTGGTCAGGAGGACTTGTCAATTTCATTTTGGTTGAGGCAGGAAGAAATGAGGAAGTTGGTACTTTTGCAAAATGGAGAGTCACAGTGGCAGATTGGAAAGAACATATGAGCAATGGATCCCTAGGAGATCAGAGGAGGGCAAAGATAAATACTATGAGATAAATATCAAGTTAGATTCACCTCTTTTAAACATGTTCTTCGACTGTCATTTGAACTCATTTTAACTGACAGAGTAAGTAGAAAGTACACTTGTCCTTCTGCTCTCAGGACCAAAGATTGTCACCAGAGCTCGGATGTAATTCTGTTCCATAGAAGTTAAATAAGCCTTTGTAGAATAACTAGAAATGTTATTTCCACATCTACAGTATGATTTCTTTTCTTCTTCTTTTACTTTTTCGGCTGAACTGTGGATTGAACTGAGACCCTTATGCTTGCCAGGGAAGTGCTTATTCTACTGAGCCATCTCCCCTGCCCCTAAAGTACAATTTTTTGGAAGAAGGCATTCCAACTTTCAGATCATTGACATATATATGCTTAGAACACATCACATTAATAAGTTAAGGAGTACCACATACTTTTTTTCTTCTACTAAATAATCTTGTAAATACCAATACCTAATTATGCAAATATGACAAGTGTAATAAAGTTTCTTTGTTCAATAATCCAAGAAAGTTTAACAATTTGGAAATTGTTCATGGGCCTTAGAGTCATTAATCTTTAAATTATATGGGAGACCTAGGACAGAGAAGATAAGCTTACTATTTTCTCTTTCTCCCACCCAGGAGTGAACAGCTCCAGCATTTGGATCTTTTCCTGTGAGGCAATGGAGAGACTCACTCCAGGTCAACACATTGGTGTTGGGCAAGAAACTAGTGAACAATCTCTGAGGATGATCTTTCTCCAGGGATATGCAAGGCAAACTCCAGCTCAATGGGGATTTTTGAAGTACCTGCTCATAAAAATGGCTCTTCACCCAGCTTTCATGAGAAAGGCACTTTGATTATAAATGACAATGGATGTGAACACTAAAGAAATGTAATGATCGACCTCCAGGTATAGTCATTCCAAGATAGCGGGGTCACCTTGAGGTTTCTGCTTTCACAGAAAAAAGCAGGAAGTACTTAGTTTTGTTTTTCATTTCATGGAAGGACTTACAGAAAATATTTTGTGAGCATAATTTATAGCTTTGATACCAGGAGATTAGTGCCAGGACAAAAATCTTCCAGCATACACACATTTGAATCACAGTTCACTATTACCTCAGTTGTCTCAAAGGCTTGGAGAAATGGAGGAGGAAAAAACATGGCTAGTCATGTTGTATGGGTAACTTAGGACTCAAAAGAATTTTCATTGTATTCTTCTTGCCTATTGCTCAAAATCATTCTGACGCTATTATGGTCTCTTTCTCCACCTAATTAAGTGAATGAAGGCAACATAATTGAATTTTCCTTGCTAGGTGAGCTCCTCACTGGATTTTCAGGTTCATATTTGAAATCTGATGGAATAAATGTAAGAGAAAATGTTATGGTAAAGGACATAGAAGTCATAAATCCAACTGAGATATTTTCTTAATATTTTGGATTTTCCTTCCCTGATTTTATTCATTCTGCCTTTCAACCCACTTACTTCTGCTCCTAAAACAAATCCCTTTTAGCATCTGTTTTTACTTTGTTTTAGCTTTACAGATTTCATTTTCAAGGAGTTATTGGCAGTAGCTCAATATAGTCACATGAATCAAAAACACTAATTCTTAGCTCATAGGCATTTTAAAAATTGTTATTAAGCAAGCTTTTCTTTCATTTTATTAGGAAAATAATCTCTTTATTAAAACAGCTGAGCCCAAATATACAGCCACTAAAGCAGTTAATTCTTTCAGAATAACCATTCTAAAGAAAAAGTTGCCTAAACAATAATTTGTTATCTTTCTCCTTACTATTTAAGTTTTTCCCCTTTTTACTGAGTTTGAGTCTGAGCTTTGAAGTGAAAGTCTCCCAGCAGTTCCCCCTACCTTTGAAGTCCCCTTGTATTGCTATCAACTTCTCAGATTCAACTAGTCTATTTATTATGATAAAACTGTTCAAGATGATGTAAAAAAGCTGTCATTGATGCTCAACTTTCTTGATCTAAGCATGATTTTCTTTTAATATGCAATAGAGATATTGAGAAACAAAATATTATTCTTTGAAGCATGGATGGCAGTGCACACCTATAATCCCAGCTATTCAGGAGGCTGAGGTAGAAGAATTCTGAGTTCAAAACCAGCATACCAGCTGGGAAACTTAAGGAAATCTTGTCAGAAAGAAAAGAAAAGAAAAGAAAAGAAAGAAAGAAAGAAAGAAAGAAAGAAAGAGAAAGAAATAGCAGTTGATTTATATTCTAGATTTAGTAAAAGTTGAGGTTTTTTGATGTAAGTTCTATTTCCTATGCCATCAGGATTTGATTCTTTAAATCATTGCATAAACCTATGTTTTCAAGAGTTCTACCTATTCTCTCTTTCAGAATATTTAGTGTTTCTGTTTTAATATTTAGAAATGTTATGCATTTTGATTTTAATTTAGTGCATGGTGATAAGCATGTGTCTAGTTTTAGTCTTCAGCATGTGGAAAGCCATTCTTTTGAGTACTGTTGTTGAGAGACTATTTTTCTTCCAGTGAAAATGTTAAGCTCCTTTGTCAAAGATAAGATGATTGAGTCTGTTTGAAGTTGTTTGTGCATCTTCTAATCTGTTCCACCGACCATCAGGTCTGAATTTTTGTAAGTACCATGTTGTTTTTATCACAGTAGCTTTGTAGTATAATTTCAAGTCAGGGATTCTGATGGCCCATATTTTGTGTTTGTTATCAAGAATTAATTTTGGGGGCCAGGAAGATGGGTCAGTGGAATAAGTGTTTCTCTGGCAAGCGCAAGGGCCTGATTTCAATCCCTGGTTCCACCAAAAAAAAAAAAAATAATAATAATAAGAAAGAAAGAATTAATTTTGGTATTTTATGTCTCTTTTGATTCCAAATAAATTTTAGGAATATTTTCTCTAGTTTTGTGAGTTATGCTAATGCTAATAGTTTTGATTGGGATTGCATTAAATCTGGATAACAATTTTGAAGTATAGCAATTTTTACTATGCTGGTTTTTCATATTCAAGGCAAATTTTTCTATTTGCAGTATCCTCTTTGATGTCCTTTTTTAGGATACTAAATTTTTCAATATAGATATCCTTTACCTCTTTTGTTAGATTGATTTCTAAGCATTGCATTTTTAAAATGTCTTTTACAAAATCCACAATTTTCCCAGTTTCTTTCTCAGTGAGTTTACTATTCCATACAGAACTGCTATTATTTTGTGAGTGTTGACTTTGTACCCAGCTACATGACTAGATTTGATTATTAAATCTAGATGTGTTTTGGGGTCTTCTATGTAAAACATCATATCATTTACAAATGATGATAATTTAACTTCTTACATTTTTCTTTATTCCTTTTATTTCTTTCTCTTTTCTGCTTGTTCTGGCTAAGGTTTCAGAAACTAGATCGAGTACATGTTGTGACAATGGACATCTTTGTCTTGTTCCTGACTTTAGAAAGAAAGCTTTTAGTTTTTGAGCACTTAGTATTATGTTAGCTATTGGTTTATAATAGATGGCTTTTGTCAGATTAAGATAAAGACCATCTATTCCAAATTTTCTGTAGGATTTTTTATTTATTTTTATTTTTTGGTGGAACCACGGATTGAACTCAGGCCCTTGCACTTGCCAGGGAAGCACTTATTCCACTGAGCCATCTCCCTGACCCCTTTTCTGTAGGATTTTTATCATGAATGGGTGTTGGACCCTGCCCAACACTTTTTCTGCATCTGTTGAGATGTATGGTTTTTGTGCTTGGTTGTACTAATATGATTTATTATATTTATTGTTTTGGGCATGTTCAACAACCCCTGCATCCCTGGAATGAAACCGCCTTAGTGATGATAAATAAACTTCTTTATGATGTTCTGCATGCTTTTTACCAGTATATTATTGAGGATTGCTGCATCTGTGTTCATTAGGGAGACTGGGCTGTTCTTCCGTAGTTTTAATACCAGGGTAATACTTGATTCCAGGAACAACTTTCAAATATTTCATCCTTTCAGTTTCACTAAGAGTTTCATGAGTTACACCATTAGATCGTCTCTAAACTTCTTGTAGAATTCAGTAGTCAATCCATGAGGTCCTGGGTAATTTTCTTTTGCTGTTAAGTATTTTCTTTATTACATTTTAAATTTCATTGACTAATATTGTGTTATTCAGAACTTTTTATATCTTCTTGATGCAAATTTGGAAATTCATATATATGTATCTAGGAATCTATCCATTTCTTCCGTGTTGTCCATTTCATTAGAGCTCACACTCTCAAAGTATGTATCAATGATTTCCTGGATTTCCACAGGATATATTTTTCACCCGTTTCTTTTCTAATTGCATGAATTTGGATCTTTTCTTTCATTTTTTATTTCACTGATTAAAACAATTTTTCATAGCAAAAGAAAATTACCAAAAAAGTGCAAATACAACCCACAGAGTGGAAAAAATATCTTAGCCAGTTGTTCTGTAGATGAACTAAGTGCAGAATATATAAAGAATGGGAAAAAAATCACACACCCCCAAATTTAAAGACATAATCCACAAATGGCCTTCTGAAATGAATACATACTTCTCTGATGAAAAGATAATAACAACAATTAAATACATGAAAA
>PVKA01010173.1:0-65404 GCA_004027165.1 Ctenomys sociabilis | reverse complement strand
TGACACAGACAAAGGAACTACAGAATAATGTACAGGACTACAAGATAAACCCTGAGAAGACTTCAATGACCACATAGGAAATATAAAGTTCATGTGTTGATATATAAGTTTTAATCTACCTGGGTCTTAACCATCCAGCAGAAAAGTATAAAAGTATAAAAATGAAGTATACATCGTGAGCCCATAATATTAAGCTGAGGCACTCAGAATTTTAAATCCACAGAAAAAGAAATTTCTAGATAGATTCACTAAATAAGTGCACCATATGTTTAAAGAATTATACCAGTTCAGGCCGGGGAGATGGCTCAGAGAAATAAGCATTTCCCTGGCAAGTGTGAGGGCCTGAGTTCAATCCCTGGTTCCGCCAAAGAAAGAAAGAAAGAAAGAAAGAAAGAAAGAAAGAGAGAGAGAGAGAGAGAGAGAGAGAGAGAGAGAGAGAGAGAGAGAGAGAGAGAAAGAAAGAAAGAAAGAAAGAAAGAAAGAAAGAAAGAAAGAAAGAAAGAAAGAAAGAGAAAGAAAGAATTATACTAGTTGTACAAATCTATTCCAGAAAATAATAAATGCAGGAACATTCTAACAAATGTCATGAAGCCAGTGTTGGGGCTGATACTCAAAAAAATAAAATTGCAGGTCAATGTCCTAGACAGAAAAATTATTAATTTCTAGAATATTAGCAAATAGAACTGAGCAACATATAAAATGTCACACACCAGGACAAAGTGACTATTCTTGGCTGATTCAGTCTTTGAAAATCAATCAATGCAATTACCATGTAGACAAACTACAGGAAATAACATGTATCAATTAATGGAGAAAAGATAATCAACAAAATGTAACAATTGCGCACAACAACCTCTCAGAAAACTAAGAATAGAGAGGAATTTTTGCAACTTAACCAAGAATATTTGGAAAAAGCCAATAACAACTAATCCACTTAATGGGAAAGACTGGGCACTTCCTTCTAAAACTGAAGACAAGAAATCCCCTGTCACACTGCCACTCAGCATAGCTCTGGAAGTGCTGTGTTGAACACAAAAGCAATACACTGAGAAGGGAGAAATAAACCTATCTTTCTTTATGAAAAATATGGTTGTCTATGTAGAAAACCTTGAATCTACCAAAAAGTATTATAGAATTAGAGAGTTCAGCCAGGTCTCCATGTATGAGCCTATGTTACAGGTATTAGCTTTGATGCTAAATCCTTCAAGTTGGCCAGATTTTCTCTCTGCATTTGCCTGTCAGGCCAAAGGAGCCAGAGGACAGAAAAAACTCCTTGTTGGAATTTAAAAGAAAATAATGTTTCAAAAATGTCTTATGGGGCAGACCCCAGAAGTAAGCTAGAGCCAGCTTGCCACCTCACAGCTGTGGGTGTCAGTACTGCCCATCTTGTCCCCACTTCGCCGAATGGGGACACGAGTGACCCAATGGCAAGTGTCTGTCCAACAACAGTCATTGGGCTCCTATCCCCAGCATCAAGCCCGGCAGAGACCTTGTGATGCAAACCGCAGGGGACAAAGGGGCTGAGGAGGGGAATGTGGACCAGAAGGAGCCAGTGTGGCCACAGGGAACAAGGGAACTGGAACCAGAGCTGGTTAGAGGTTTACATCCTGGATCCCAGGCCTGAATCATCAGCATTCTCCCCCCACCCCCCCCCTTTTCTTGTGACACTAGGGATTGAATCCAGGGCCTTCCCACTGAACTACACTTCCAGTTTATTTTGAAATAAGGGTCTCACTAAATTGTGAAGCTGGGCATGAACTTGCAGTCCTCCAGCCTCGCCTCCCAGAGGCCTGGCCTTACAGGCTTTGGTTGCCACCATGTCCAACTTCTTGGCCTCTTGTTGTAGCTGGTAACATGAAGCAGCCATATCCACTTGCCTTCCCCTGGTCCTGCATATCATTATGATGAGCTAAAGAGCCCAGGGCATAAATGAATTTAAAAGAGGTGTAAAAACCATGGGAGGATTTCACTAGAGCTGGAGTTATGAGCCGAGACCGAGGCATCCACTCCCTGCCCACATCTGCAGCCCAGGCAGAGTGCTAGGGTGGACCTGACTACAGGACTGGGGGCTGTGTCACTGCCCAAACATGGGACTGTGAGTTTCAGGGGGACTGAAGATTCTAGGAGGGACAGCTCCAGCCTGGTCCACATTGACATGCAAATCCTTCCTCTCCAGTTCAGGTTAGCCTTTAGCACTTCTCAGGATGACCTGGGCAAGATGAAAGGAGGGCTGGGTGTATCCAAGAGGCAGATGGGGAACCCTTAAAGGAGGCCAAGACTGCAGAACAAAAAGGCCAGATATGAGTGACAAGTCCTCCTAAAAGGACTTTTTTCCAGCCTCAGCTCCATAATAATGGTAAAAAGGAGGGGAAAACTTAGACACAAGCTTTGCCATGCTCTGGTTAATTCTCTTCCACTCAGTGAGCACATGATGCTTCCTGAGGGCTACCTTGGGGACTCGGATTCAATACCAACCCACACCGTCCTACAAGCCAAGGGCTTCCTCTGTTCTGCATAAAATATCCATGCTGGGAAAAGATCCTGGCTGGCCCTTGCCCTGCCCCCACTCTGCAGATGCCTGGCAATGGTGCAAGGCCTCTACCCCCATTTTCTGAATGATAGAGCTGGGCAGATTTACTCAGTGGCCCTAAAGCACAGGGTACTATTTTTAGAAACTAAATAAATCTACATGTATCCAATCTCCAAAACACATCTTGTTCAATGAGGCTTCAAGGACAGGACATTTTGCTGTGGAATACTGATCCTGGGCAGAGCTTCTCCTGCAGTGGGCTGATGAGGACGTCACAGCCTTCAGCAATGGGAGACGGCGGGCAGGGTGAACAGGGCCCTGGACGTGTTTTCGTGAGGATGTGTAGTTCTGCTTCGGGATGCTGACGCCAGAATAAGAATACCTTGAAGCACACAGCACTGGCGTCCGGGAACAGATGGAAGCTGTCTCCCAGTGAATGATGGGAACACGGCAGCCTCAGTGTAGCCTCCCGCCCAGGGCACTACTGGGGAAGTGGTGGCGCCACCAGCAGGTGAGGCTTGTGGCAGGAAGTGAAGCCTCCGAGGGCATGGCCTGGAAGGGGACACTGGGTCCCTGGCCCATCCCTGTCTCTCTGCTTGATAGCTGCCATGAGTTCAGCTGCTTGGCTTCACCGCACACTCCCTGCACTGAGCCTCCGCAGCCCAGAGTAACAGAGCAGAGCAACCCTGGATGGAAACCTCTGGAACCATGAGCCCAAATCTCTCTTTTTAAATTGATTATCTCAGGTGTTTTGTCATAGCAACAGAAAGCTGATACAACAATTCAGCTCATTACCTGAATTGTTTTCTCTCAGTTTGGTGATGAGTATTAAGTTTATATTCTAAATTGCTTCGACTATGGTATATAGACCTCATATACAGTAAAACCACATGTTTGGAGTATAGAATTCAGTGAATTTTACCTGTTTCCCCTGTGGACCATCAACTAAATCAATACAAAGACATTTCTAGATTCTTCCAGAAAGTTCCAAACAGTCTTGAACCTATCTTTGTGTGGAAATATGCCAACATTTTTCTTGGATGGACACGCAGAAAGGAAACCATTGGGCCATGGCGAGGTAGGAGGCTTTCCCAGAAACTTCATCACTGATTCCAGAGCTCCAAGTGCTACCTGCACCCTCCAAGGCATGGTGTGAGTGGCGACAGATGCTCTTCATCTTGAAGGTGTCCCAGCTGCCACTGCTCTGGTGGCTCTGATGGTCTAGCTTTGCACTTCTCTAGTAACGAGCAATCTTTGCCTCACTATCTTGTTCTTCTCCACATTAGGGTTCTCTCCTTCACAGGCCCAGCTCCTGTCTGCCCCCTTCTGTGAATCCCCTATGATTTCAGCCATTCTGACTCATGCCTGCACTCTCCTGCATCTGTTGAAGAGGCAACCAGCCACAAAAGAAGCAGGTGGACCTCCGTGGTCCTCCACTGGGTTCCCTATGCCCACATACACAGCGTAGAACTGAGTTTGTATCCTCACAGTATTTGTACAATCTGCACCATGGGATCTCAGCTTTGGATCTACCCAGTGTATCTGATATCTGCTGGCCTTGGGGCTCAGCAGTTGGCTGGATGATGGATTATAAGATTCCAGGATCCTCTTGATCTCTTTATGGTTTTGTGACCTTAAATTTTAAGTCATCTTTTCCAACTCTGAGTGGTTTGTTACTAGAGATGGAACCCAGGGAATTCACACTGAGCTACACTCTGTTTATTTATCCTACTTATGCTTTTATTTTGTATAAGGCCTTGCTAAGTTGCCCAGTCTGGGCTTGAACTTGTCGTCCTGCCTTAGCCTCCCAGAGTGCCAGGGTTACAGGAGTGTGCCACTGTGTGTAGCTCTGCTCAAGGTCTGGGGACTGAGGATCACCCCAGCACCTCGTCTGGCATGCACTTCTGATTCCACTGCATTCAGAGCCCCTCAGGCTGCTGTGGATGCCACGTGAGATCACAGGTGAAGAAGACATTTTTAGGTTTTGGGCAAAAAAATAAAGGCAATACTCCATACTGTGAGAACAACTTCTCCACATAACACAGTGTGGTTTGAAAACACTCAGTTCAAACAGCAAACGCTTCCCACACGGGCCCAATGCATTCCAGCTTCCCAGGCTCTCTGGCCTCATACCCAGGGGAACAACAATTTGCCAAGTGAGCATCAGAAATATATGTGTGTTTACTTATTTATGAAGCATTCTATGTACACTGCGCAAATATATTATGTACATAATAAAGCATACTCCAAAAATAAGTATTTTTTACAGGATAAAATAAAAATAAAAGAAAGGGAAAGTTTTAAGACTTTTTTTCTGTACCACTAAGTATTGTTTTTGGGTCCCCAGATGGGGCAGGCCAAGCTGTTTATGAGGAGGAAAAACATCTCTTCAGCAGCATTTCCATCTTGCTATTATTCACTGTTCTTCGCTCCACTCTCGTTCTCATGTTTCCAGCTCCCCCTGGATCCCTGTTACTTTGTTATCCTTATTGGGGACACCACAACCCAGGGCTCACAAGCAGCATTCATGGAGGGGGTCCAAGTGGGCTCCAGGCAGTGCCAGTCTTGCCTACAGGCTTTGCCTCCTGCCCACTGTGTGATCCCAGGCCAGTGTCCCGCCTCTGATTGTTCCTCTGAAAATGGTGGTGAGGCCCAGAGAGACTCAAGGGAGATTGAACAAGGGTTGGGAGGACCCATCAAAGAGAACATATAAATCCTGGACATGTGGCAGCCTCTTACACTAGTCCTCATGTTCTAGTTCTTCTGGGAAAGGGGTAATTGAAGAACTTTCATACCTCTAATGTCACTCCTGCTGTAATTTGGATGTGTCCCCCAAGCATTCATGTTTTGAAGACAGAGTCTCACGTTCATCTATCAATGGTCTTTGGAGTTGGAGCTCTGGGGAGGTGACCAGGATTGGAGGAGGTCATGGGAATGGTGCTATTGAGGTATTAGTGATTTCATAAGGAGTGGAAGAGAGATCTCCACCAACACACATGCTGTGTCTCACCACGGATGCTGTCTGCTACAATGCATCAAGAAGGACCTGGCCAGACGCTCTTAGATCTGGAAGCATATGGCAAGCTGACTAAGACACCTGCCCTCCAGACCCTCATGAGTCCCACACTTGTGGATCTGCTCTGGTCACATGTTTGCACATGAAGCATATGAGTGGCTTTTTTCTTTCCAGTCTTTTTGGTATCTATAGCTTTGCCTCACTGGTAGCAAAAGGGAAAAAGCTATGCAAGAGAAATCATTCTTTTTAAAGTTGTTCTTTTGCAACTCCCTAACTCTCTACAACTGCTTCACAGCTTGTAAATGCTTTCAAGAGTATAACTGAGCATACAAGAGGCCTGATTGTGCCACTGTACAATGAACTAATGATCATTAACCTACCCTTGTAACCAATGATCTCACCCTGCTAGCTTCCAGGCTATTCTGTCCCACCTTTGTATCCCCTTTGTGCCTCCTGCTTGTACATCATATAAAATCCCTAGAGCACTAGAGATCAGGGCCTGATACTCTGGGAATGATACTGATCAGTGCCCATCAACATAAATAAAATCTGCCTCCAAACCCGGGGGTCATTCACTGTTTCTGTTTACTGTTGCATCTGGTGCTTCAGCTGGGAGGACCAACCATGCTGACCTCTTTGGTCACCAGTCATGGCTCTCATGGATGAAGCAAGGACCACTCCAAGTCCTGATAGGAAGTCATGCTCTCAAGATTTCTCAAGTCCCATCAGAGGCCTAGAGGAGGATTCCTGGTTCCTCACTCAAGCAGCTCACACCTGACTCCAAAAGGAGGAAGAGGCAATCAGTCTATATGTCTGTAGTTCTCTCTATCTGCCTGCCTGCCTGTTTGAAGGCGTGCCTACCTACTTGACTGCCTACCTACCTACATATTCTGCTAAGACCCCAAGTGGCACTACAGTCAGCCTGTCAGTCATGCTCAGTTTGAGCAGAAGAGCTTGATCACCTCTAATAAGGTGGGCTTATTAGTTAAGCCCGCCTTTAAAGGAAGGTTCAAATATTTAACCTCTGAGTACCTGCTGAATGATTGTGTGAGTGGCATAGACAGTGTAAGCAATAGGCTGCTCCGTCTGTGCACCAAGACTAGGAAGCACTGGACCCTCACCTGCAGTTCTGCGGCAGTTGGCATATGGCATAAGAGAAACCTCAAACTCTCTTTAGCTAAGTCATGCCTAAGTCCCCATGAGGTGCGCCACCAGGTGGGCATCTAAATGTTATCTCTCTAAGGCGCACCCACCCTTCATCTGTTGTGCCATCATTCAAGGGTACATAACATACGCAGTAGGGAGATTGAATAGGAACTCATTTGTTAAGACCCACAGTCCTTTACGCAGAGAAAGGGCTTTTACAGAATTAAAAATTAAAACAAAACCACTCCCTGCATCTCAAAAAAAAAATGGAAGAAAGAAAAAGGGGCCCATTCTTCCTGAGAATTCCACCTTGGCCCCTTTGTCAGCTGCTGCAGTTGCTGTCAACACCTACAGCTTCACTCCCTGCTCCTGACTCATCTACTTCCAGACGATGGAACTGGTTCCAGTTTCTGAATACTGCCATGGCAAGCATTCAGCCACATGGGCCCTCTCCCCAGAGCCTTCAGCTCACAGACCTATCCTGGCCAGATGGTGTCATCTAATATCCACCTGAGATAACTATCAATTTCTTTCGAGTCCCACCTTTTGACTGAGAAAAAAATGAAGCTGTCAGTCCTGACAAATGAGTTGTACTCTGTCAGGCCTGAATAGATAGAATAGACAGATATTTTTCAATTTGGGCCCCTGAGAGTCTGCAGTCATTACAAAAGTTGAGGACAATCCTGTGGCTTTCCTGTTACACAATGGAACAGAAAGTTCTGTCTGAAAACATTCTCTCTTCCAAAAAGTTACCATCACCAGAGCAACTAGGACACTTGCCTCTCACCCTTTCTGCCAAGCACAAACTTACAGCTTGGGAGGACAGCTCCTATGTACCCAGGCATTCAGCCTCCCTCATGTTTAACCCTGAACTTTCAACTTTGACTGTTCCTCAAGAAAAGGATAATGCCTGTAGCAGCCTGAGACAGATAACCACAATCCTAAAGTCCTGAAAACTCTCTTCCTAGAGGTATAAATTAATACTCACTTCTGGGCCTGGCCATCAACCATGCCACCTCACCACAACCTCTGAGCTTTCAGATGTCACAGGAAACAAATAGGCATCCAGCCACACATCAGCCTGATAGACTGTTAGTCACCTTGGGCAAGATCTCCATGCTATTAATAGTGCAGCCCTCACCTTGAACTCTGTGGTTCCTGATCCATACACTTTTTTTGGACTGTTGTAGATTTGAAAGATACCATCCTCTGTTTGGGAGTTACTTCCATAAGACCCTTCAACTGCAAAAATCCTGAGACATTAGGCAGCTTATTTGTACTCAATTGCCATAAGGGTTTAGAAACTCTCCTACTATTTTCAGGGAGGCTCTCACTACAGATTTGGCTCCATCATGGTCCCCTGAGCAAGCAATATAGACTGTAAAGCTACTAAAAGATACCTCACTTGCTTGTAAAGCCAGTTCAAGATCTCCAAGCTGCCAGTGCAACCATGATTGCCCTCTGTACACATTGCCTCAACCTTCTGCCACCCACAGCCTGCTGGTACACCTGCCTGAACCTAAAGAATGTCTTCTGCCTTTGATTGGCTCCTGTCTGCCAGCCCCTCTTCACAACTGACCTGGACTCCACCTCTGAGAGGTTCAAACCCTTGTTTTCCCTCTTTGTGGAGAAGCCCTCACAGCTGACCTTGCTAGTTTTATGGAATGACATCCAAGCTGCCTGGTAGAAAGACACAAAAGTTCTGCTCCAGTATCTGTTAGAAACTGGTTACAAAAAAAAAAAAACACTGATTTCTTAGAGCTTCTGACTTCTATAGAGTCTAGATCTTTGAGTTCACAAAAACAATAATGCTTACTTAGACTGTCAGCCCCGAGGAGCACCCAATGTCCTACCTATGCAAATACTTGGCCACTGTCCTTCAAAAAAGCTCACAGACTCACCTTAAGCCAAGACCTAATTTGCCAGATGCCACATACTGTGCTGGACCTCACCCAGTACCAAGGGCTTTTATGCAAATGTCCCTTTCTGACTCTTGTGATAGAACCACTCAATCCTGTCACACATCTGCCCATAAGCTTGGCCCAATAAGCCATGACTGCCTGGCACTGTCTGATTAACTGCTCTTGAGCCAGTAAGACTTAAATAATAATCCCCTCACAGATGCTGAGTATATCATGTTTACAGATAGAAGTAGCTCTGTTAGGACAGGCTCTGAGGTCACTTTGGACAAAGTTATTTTGGCCAAAGTTCTCTGCTAATGCTCTCTACTGCTATTTGGAAGCCCGCCACCAATGATGCAGCACCAGGCCTGCCCCCACAGTACGTTCTGCAATCTCAAGATGCTGTGCTGGCCCTGCAGCCAGCTCAGGTTTCCACATCTGTGTCACCAGCCCTAACCTTCCATTTCCTACCCATACTGAGAAGACAATAAAAGTCTGTAGCATCCTGCTATAAAAAAGTGACATGGCCTACCCTTGATCACTGGCAGTAACCATGACCTGCATTTGTAGCAAAGGTAACACAAAAGCTAGATTAGATTTAAAAACTACATACAGTTTTTAACCAGTTAAAAGCCCAGCTGTATCTGTAAACATTCCTGCACACATATATAACTCAGGTACATATTAACTACCTCCACAAGTTTCAGAAATCCAGTCTAGATCAACTGAAAATTTTACCTGAACAGCTCCTATGGAGCTCACCCTGAAGGGCTCAGAGGATACCATGGGGAATTTGCTCTAGCAGTCTTTAATTTCTAGCTGTGCTCAAGAGACAAATATCAACACACAGGCTGCAGAATGGCATGTAATGGCCCCTCCTGGGAATGTATGTCCATAGCTTCCTATCAAGTGGGGGGCAATGATGATGAAAACAGACCACCTTAAGGTCATCTGTCAGTTAGCTGAACAAGAACTACAAAGAGGGGTTTGTAATGTTCTAGGAGAAAGTTGCTACTTCTAGACTAATAAGTCTGGAATACTCCAGGAAGTTCTGATGAGAGGGATTAAATAACTGTGCTCAAGAGTGAAACCAGAAACAGAGATGATTCCACGATCTATCTGACTGGGGACCGTGACTGAAACCCTGTTGGGGACTCCTGACTTCCTTATGTTGATTCTCCTGATAGGGCTCTGCCTGATTAATTGGGTTACATAAACTTAAGAGCTACCCTTATTTATGCAGCTTCAGTTAAAAACAACAGGCCCTGATCCCCAGAGTGCCATGCTGGCCCCACCCCCAGGGCACCCTGAGAAGGTGATTGAGACTGGGCAGGGAGGCACATGCCTGTAATCCCAGATCTTGGGAGGCTGAAAAACAGGGGAGGATCACTACGAGTCTGATCTGTGTAATGAGACCCTGTAAATACATAAAAAATAAATAAATAAGTAGAACAGCCCCGCCATTGAAAAAGAATTTTCTGAGTAATGACAAGAGAGGAAATGAAGGGGGAAAATTGTACAAGAGAAAGTGTTCTTTTAAAAAAAATTGTTCTTTTGAAACCGCCTCTTTGTAACTGCTTCATGGCTTTGTAATTACTTTCTTGCCCCCTGTAACCACGAGAGAATAACCCAGCATACAGGAGGCCTGACTGTCCATAGTACCAAGCTTCATGAACTGATGGTCATTAATCTACCGTTGTAACTGATGATCTCACCCTGCTAGCTAATCAGAAGAACTTCCAGGCTGTTCTGTCTCCCATTTGTGCCTCCTTTGCACACCCTACTGTGTATCATATAAAAGCCCTGGACCACTAGAGATTGAGACCAATACTCTGGGAATGATACCGATCAGTGCCCATCAACATAAATAAATCTGCCTCCAAATCCTGGGTTGCACTTTGGTGTTTCTGCTTCTTGTTGCCTTATAAAGAAGAAAATGGCTCTTCTGATTGGACAGGAATTATATTTCTCTATGAATGTCACCCAGCATCTTGGGAGGAGCAACAACTGGTCAGTAAGTTCCATACCTCTCCCCCAATGCCACCATTCCCTGGAGACTTTCTCCAGATGCCAACCCAGGTCAACAGAGCCGTGCAATTTCTGATATATATAATGCTCCAAGCATTTGAGTTAGGAGGTGGTTCTGGGCCTTATTTGACCAGGCTGAGTTGCCATTGCTGGGAGACATTGGGTGGACACCGGTAGCCAGAAGCTACCATATGCTACCAAGTCACGGACCATGACTACATGGTACCACGTTTCCTTCAGAGGAAGGAAACGTGGTACCATCCCTAAAGTACAGTGATCACTAGGTGCCATCTCCTGCCAACCATCCTTCTCCCAGGGGAGGAGACTCTAGTGACCACAGACTGACAGCACCAAGATAAGGGACAGCTCAACATGACCTCACCTGTCACACAGCTTCTATTCTGGAGATGGCTGTTTTATTGGCTCTGATGAAGCATAGGAGCCCTGGTAGATATCCCTGAATAACAGAATCCATTCCCTTCTTAGCACCTAGAAAAGTGCACATTCAGGAGCCACTTAATAAACACCTTTTTCTCCCATGCAAGGACCCAACCTATGAGGTGCTCCTCCAGGTAGGGCACCTGGACTCTTCCTCCAGGGGACATCTGGAAAGGACCCATGAGAAGACGCCAGAGATCAATGTGTGTGGCATCCCAGAGAGACTGCTAGTGCCGATCCCCATCTGTGTTTCACATTCTGATTCTGAGGCCTGAAAGGTGAGAGGGATAAACATTCTAATTTCTAGTAATTTACAGGTCAGGGTCATCATAGAACATTTTATTATGAGGAAACATTTATATACTGAAACGCCAGGTTTTCAGTGCTCACTTGGGTGAGTCTGATAGACATATCTACTATGATCACCACCACACAATCAAGATAGGAAGTGTTTTCATTACCCGAGAAAGTTCCCCTGAGCTCCCACCAGCGTTCATCTCAATAGTCATTGAACACCAGAAAATATAATCCTCTTATATATCAGTTAGTTTAGGTTCACTAGAGGGACACACTTAACATAATACAGTAAAAATTTACAAAGTAGGCCTGCAGTCAGGGGTGGAAGAATGAGAAGGGTAGCCTGTGTGCTGGAGAGCTAGAGGATCCAACCAGAGCCAGAGGCCTGGAGCTCATTAGAGTCCTGAAATTGCAGGTCCACATCAGAAACCCAAAGGGTCTGCTCTTGAAGGCTGAAGAGTCTGTGCTGGAAGCCTGAAGGAAGTGGAATGAACATCCCTGGGAGAAGGCTGGAGCTTCCAGAGAAGCAGACGCAAGTCCTCTTCCTCATTTTTCTGAGGCTCTGAGCCTGTTGGTTGGTGTTAACCTAACCCAGGGCAGGTTTCCCTGCTTCACTTTGGGGCTCGCAAGTCAACCCTCCAGACATAATCCAAACTGTGCCCCACTAATCTGACATGCATCTCTTAATCTATTCAAGTTGGCACCACAAGTAACTATCACATCCAGGACAGAGTTGTGTTTACCCCGTTTCTTTTTCTTACTGAGGGCTCATTGCATGGCTGTACGTCTGTCTGCTTACCCATTCTGGAGACAGATGCCTATGTTGTTTCTAGTTTGGGGCTAAAACCAAGACTACTGCCATGATCCCGCTTGTGTAGGCCTCAGTGAATGGATGTCTTCATCTCTCTGGGGGAGATATCTAAAGGTGGGAACATGTTAGGATTTCTAAAAGAGCCTTAGAAATGTGGCCTCCCATACAACCCCAAGTGGCTCCATCTGTTCTGTGTGGACACTAGTGTTAAAAGATAATCTGGACACTCACCCAGATGCCACTCAAGAGCATCCAACTCACTGTCTCTGGCCAAGGAGGTTTATAATCTCCATTCACACACAGTGCTCAGAATTTAATTAACTCTATTGAGGAACGTGACACCAGGACCAGCTTATTGCAGCTGTAACATTGAGGGGTTTATGACCAGATATTAAAACCAAAGCTATTGGGAGACTGGCATGGAGCCAGACAAATCTGCAGCAAGAAGAGTAAAGATGCTTTGAAAATAAAATTTAATTTTCCAGCTGTGGTTATGAGCAAGTCCTACCCTGGCTTCACCGTGGTGTCACAGCCTAACAAATGAAGCAGAAGCCCAGAATGATAGTGGAGCCCTCAATGAGCAGCGGACCAGGGAAAATATAACAGCCCCGAGTGTGGCTGGAGCAGTGGGCAGAGCACCTATAGGAAGGATTTTAGGTCTGTGTCCTTTTATGCATAGATCTTCACAAGCACCATCAGGGGGTCACCTGGAAACTATTTAACTAAATGACTTTTCATTGCAGGTTGGGCACAGCAAGAATTAATTCCTTCCTCACCCAGAGTGAGGATGCCGCAGCCCCGTCAGAACCAGCCTTGGAGGCTAAGCCTGTCCGGGGCTGATCACCACAAGGCTCTCCATGACCAGCTCCAGCCTGGCCCCTGGGCTCCTCACCCCTCTCCCACTGGCTTTACAACATGGGGAAAAGCTGACCAGCATCACACGGGGGCAGACATGGCAGTGATGGCTGCAGGTATGTTGGGCTAAATCTATGTGATGCCTTTCAATGAGGACCAAGATTAGAGATGCTCGGTATGAAAACTGACAGTGGAACCCCACAAGCAGGCAGCTGTACTCAGGGACTCCACACCCACCACCACTCACCTCTAAGAATCTGCAGGTTTTCTTAAAACTAAAGGGTTGAAGGCCCAGACCCTGAAAAGTGACTTTTCATGTTCCTAATGGGCTTCTTCTCAATTCAGAATTCCAGAACAGGGTAATTGGGCCCTTGGTAGGAATACTGTGCTTTGTGAGAAATTTAGAAGGTTGTCCTGAGAATGGAGTGGCCACATTCACAGAATGTGGGAAATGAAGATTATAAAAAGTTGAACAACTCAATGGCCCTCAGCTGAATAGATATAGTAAAATATGGTGTAGTCACTCAGCGGAATATTACTTGGCAACAAAAGGCATGAAGTGCTGACATATGTTACAACATGGATGAGCCTCACAAACATTCTGCTCAGTGAGAGAAGCCAGACTCAGAGAGTGGAGCCAGAAGGACCACATATTGTGTGATTCCACAATATGAAATGCCCAAAATAACCACTCTATGGAGAGCGAGATAAGCCAATGGTTGCCTTGATCTGCGGTAGCGGTGGGTGTGCCAGTTCGTCTCAGTTGCCACTTTGATTGGCTTCTGCAGAGCTGGCTGTGTCATGGTGTTTGAGGCTGAATCGCTGTTGGAGGTGGGGCCCAGCTGGAAGAAGTGGGGCCCAGCAGGAGAAGGTGGTCCTGAAGCCAAGCCTTGGGAGGGTGCGTCTTGTGCATGCTCTTCCTCTCCTGGGCACCATGAGTGAGCAGCTTTGCTCCCCCATGCTTCTACCGTGCTGTTCCTGCCTTGCAGCCCTCTGACTGCAGACTGAGACCATGAGTCACATAAGGCTCTCCTCAGACTACGGGAATCTGGTATTTCGTGGCAGCAAAGGGAAAGCTGACCAGTGCAGGGGAACTGGAGGGTGAACACTGAGAATGTGGGGCTTACTTCTTAAGTCACAAAAATGTTCTGACTTGACTATGGTGAGGATGCACGATCATGCACCACCCTAAAAACCTTTGAGTTCTGCACTTCAAGCACATGGATTGTGTAGTATGTGAACTGCGTCTCAGTAAAACTTATAAACACTAAATGAATGAGCACAACTAGTCCACTGTCCTTTGCACTTGGGGATGAGAATTGCAGCAGTGATGTCTGGGACACAGAGCCCGCTTCCAGCCCAGCCTCCACCTGCTCAGTTCCCATCTGCATGAGCTCTACACACCCTGCACACACAGAGAAATGCAGCAATAATTGAGCTAGTGAGTGAAAACCAAGTTCATTCCTTAAATTGTCATGTATGAGAATAAGCTCCAGATGGTCTAGTAAGTTAATACACAAGCTGAGTCAGACACGGGGAGGCTGCTATGCTTTGGATCAGGAAAGTCCCCAAAGGCCACATGCTGGGCACTTGGCTGCCACTTGATGGGCTTTTAAAGGTGATTAGATGGTGAAAGCTTTCATTTCAGCAGTGCATTAATTCATTGGTGAGCTCACAATTGGATGGCATTATTCTGGGATGACGGAACCTCGAGTGGGGCCTCATTGAAGGGAGCAGGCAATGAGGATGTGACTCTGAGGACCACGTCGGGTCCCAGCCCCAGCCCCTCAGGCTGTCTTATTCCCCTGCTTCCTGACTGCCATGAGGTGGCCTGCTTTTCTCCCCACACCCTTTCACCACCATACCTCTGCTTCACTGAAAGCAATCGATCTAACCAATCATGGAGCAAAACCTCAGACGCCGTGAGCTCAAATCAACTATCTTCCTCTTTAAATTGTTTCTTACAGGGCTGGCCAGATAGCTCAGTGGACTAATGTGCCTGCTTAAGCAGAGAGCAGCAGCCGGGTTCAATCCCCCACATGCCATGCCGACTCTACCCCTGGGGCGTGCTGAGATGGAGATTGAAACTGGACGTGGTGGTGCATCCCTCTAATCCCAGCACTTGGGAGGCTGAACACTGGCAGATCCTTATGAGTCTGATCTACATGGCGAGACCCTGTACTAAATACATTTTCTAAAAAATTGTTTCTCTCATGTACTCTGTCACAAGACAGAAGCTAACACAAAGGCTCAAGATAGAAAAGACTTTCTGGCCATAACACAAGAAGTGACAGCAAAGACCAGAAAAATCATCCAGAGTCACTAAAACTAGAAAACAATGAATAAGTTAAAAGTGGAAAGACAGACTTGCAATGTGAGAAAAAATGAGCTGAAGACTATGGTTTTGAAAGCAAGTTCTAAAGCTAGAAAAATACATAGCTAGC
Organism: Ctenomys sociabilis; assembly: GCA_004027165.1. NCBI lineage: Eukaryota > Metazoa > Chordata > Mammalia > Rodentia > Ctenomyidae > Ctenomys > Ctenomys sociabilis. The sequence goes on along the minus strand of PVKA01010173.1, from coordinate 49,938 downwards.
CAACTGTTAGGGTTTGAACCTGAAATGCTTCCCAAAGCTCCATTGGCAAGGCTTGGTCACCAGCCTGTGGTGCTACAAAGAGGTGGTGAGGCCTCTAAGAGGCGGGGCCTGGAAAGAGGAAGTCAGGCCATTGGGCACATGGCCTGGAAGGGGACAATGGGACCCTGGGCTCTTCTGCCCTTTTTTGGCTTCCCAGTGGCCATAAGTGAGCGGCTCCCTTAGCCATTCCCTTCCACCATGATGTTCTGTCTCACCACAGGCCCCAAAGCCATGAAGCCAAGTGGCTATGGAACGGGCATTCAAACCACGAACAAAAATAGACATGTCCTCTTTCAATTTTTTTTCCTCAGGTATTTTGTGGCAGTAACAGAAAGCTGAATGACATGGCAGTATATAAAATATTGTACTTATTAATAGTAAAACTATAAATTAATGTAAAAATGAGATGTTAAAACATCAGATTGTTGAGGCTCAAGCACAGTGTAGCACAGAGGAGAAGTACTGTACAATGATACTCACCTTCACCGTGGAAGGGAGAATTCCAAAATATTTCTTGAGCACACTGGGAATTAAGCATCTGAAGCTCACGTGAAGTTCTTGCTTTGAACTGTGGAGCTTCATTTTGCAATTCATCCTCCAGTAGCTATTAAATGAACACACACACAAATTTATATTCAGATCGTAATTTGTAACAGTTAGAAATGGGGGCCCTCCTACATATGTAAAAAGAAGCAAACAGTTCAACAGACCTCAATAAATTTGTATGATAAATTATGTGTATCAATTAAAAAGCTGCTGCCCAGGGGGGAAGCGTAAGCAATGAAGCATCAACCACGTGCAAAATCCCAAGTACTGTAGATCTAATTCAGACATAAATAAATACACAGACAGACACACGCACAGAATAAATATTGCTAGTGGCTGGCAGGTACTAGGCACTCAATTAATATGATACAATGTTGTAAAATGAAGTTGAAAGAAATGTACCAAAATATAAACACTGCTCCCTTGGGAGGTGTGATTTGGGTAATATTTATTTTGCCTATGATTGTGAGCATTGTCTGACTTCTCTAGAGCCCACACAAATTATCCTTATGCTCAGAAAAATAACATAATTAAATCTTAAAATGCTATAGAGACAGTGAGTGAGATCAAAACAGAAAACTGCCCATCATACCTAACTGGGTGCAGGAAAGCCGTCCAATAAAGATCCCGATCAAACACACGTGGGCACAGGGCTGTGGGAGGTGGGCTCTGGAGCCACGCTCACTCCAACTATCTGTACCATTTACTGCAAAATGAGGGTTAATTTTCAGTTCATTGTCTCTGCATGGAATAAAAACCCAAACTGCTGCCCACAACACAAGCGTTTTAGAGGGTTTTCGCTGTTTCAATTCCAGGCAATAATCCACCATCCCTCCCACGAGCAGGTTATCACCACTGGCTTGAAACAGGTGGAAAATCGCTGTTGTTTTGTCAAAATTTGCAAGACCCTCTCAGAGGCAAGCATGTCCCCGTGCACCCCACAGGCAGGTGCAGCTCTTCAAGGCCACTCGCCGCCCCGCGCGAAGTTCTCAAACCCTCGTCCTCTGTATCTGCATTTGGCTGTGCCCAACCCTGGATTACTGTGTACCTCAGCCACCAGTGTGATTGCGGCAAATGCACAGGGCTGTGGTCGTCCTTAGTAATGCACAAAGTGGCCCCAATTTTTGGATAGTGAGCATATAAAAGTGGAACATTGACATGCTACCACCCTCTCTGTTAGAGAGCCAGGCTGTCACAGCCTCTCCCCATAAGAGCTGGTGAGCAGCCGAGGCACCAGTAATAAAGAAGATTTGGGGTCGCTTCTGAGCCAAGCAAAATAATGCAATTCGTATTAGCCACCTGCATGATAAACCCAGAGCTATTCTGCCTGCTTTCTCCCAACACCTACTCTGGATCTGTTTTTCCCCCCACCACACAAATTTACATTTATGAGCTTAAAACTCTGGTTTCAAACTCTAGGTATTTGGCAAAATGCAAAATAGCTTGGTAACCATAGCAGCCTTCCAATGTAGGACTGTGGAAAAGGCATCCTACCCAGACCCGCCAGCACTCACTGCCTGCGGCACTCCCTCTGTCCCTTCCCCAGGGCCCGAAGGTTGGCTTGTGGCTCTGTAACAAGGTGGTATTTTCTCACTGCTCCAGATCTTGCTCGTGGCCCTGGGAATCGGGATTTTAAAACAGATTTGACATGGAATAAAAATATTGGTGTTGACTCAGGGTCGCCTTTGTCCCATTGCAGGCATCTCCCCCAGAGAAGTCCTGTATGAGCCCTGTGTGTGTCGCTGACATGCCCACTCCCTCATCCCACATCTGCACCTGCACACACTGGCGTCACCCGTCTGACTTCAGAAGATACTGGCTACCGGCTGGATGCCACCCCTGCTCTGGGAAGGCTAATCTACATGGGACGTAGACAGCTGTCCATCCTCTGTGACAAGGAAGAGGCTCACGTGGGGGCCAGAAGACAGTAGGTGCCAGTCCCTGCATGTTGCAGCTATTTCATAAATTTGGGGAAAATGCAAAAGTTTAAGTAGAATACCACGGGAATATCAGGGGTACATCCCTGTTCCCGGTTGTAGTCATTCACTCTGACAGCTCACAGATTGCAGATAGGAGCACAGCTAAGGCTCTGCACCTTTCGGGATGCAGTGGAACTGGTCCCCCCATGCACACACCCTTTGCATAAATCACAATGAAACAGCATCCCCTGGAGCTGTGCACTGAGATAGCCTTACAGTCTGTGGGATTTTGTAACTAGCTTCTTTCATTTAACATAATGTTTCTGAGGTTCTTCCATACGTGCTTCAGGATTTCATTCTATTTTGCAGCTGAAAAATTCTCCACCACACAAATATGACACATACTGCTCCTCTCTGGATGTACATTTGGCCACCTCTGCCTCCTAGCTGCTCCCAGCGATGCTGCTATGAGCCTTCCTGTCTTTCCTGTCTTCATCTCTGCTGGGCTTGTGTCTAGGAGTTGAGCTGTTGGACGAGGGATAACTCCATGTTTAGCATTTTGTGGAATTGCCAAGGTATTTTTTTTTTTTTATTACAGTGTCTCGCTACACATCACGGACTCTCTCTTTTTTTTTTTTTTTTTTTGAGGGGGGGGATCAGTTCAGCCCGCTCTGGGGGAGGGGCTGGCACGTCATGTGGCGCTGGGGATCGAACCGAGGTCCCTGAGAGCTTGCCTAAGCAGGCACTTTAGACCGCTGAGCTATCTTGCCAGCCCTGCCAAGGTATTTCAAAAGTAACCAAACCATTGTACATTCCCACCAGCAATGCCTCAGGGCTGGGCCTCCCTGTGTCTTGGCCAACCTCTGTCCTTCTGTTCTGTCTTTACAGTCAACACCAGCTAGCAGAAAGGAAGTGGGTTTCTGCCTCCCCCAGGAAAGGATGGGAAAACATATTTTCCTGTGCTCTTTGGCCTTTTATGTTTTCTTTGAAAAAGTGTCTACAGTAGTCCCTCGCTATTTCACGGTTCGACTTTCGCGGACTCACTGCTTTGCGGGTTTTCAAAAAATATTAATCTAAATTACGTATGGCGGATTTTTCGCTACATTGCAGGATTTTGCAGTACCGTACAGTAAACATATGTGGCTAAAATTACATAGGTTTATGAGTTTAGAAAATAGCTAAGAACATTAGAAGTGGGGCTGGCCAGATGCGGACTAAGCTTAGGCAGGCTCAGGGACTGGGGTTTGATCCCCGGGGTACCATGCCAGCCCCACCCCGGGGGGACAGTAAGACTGGCTGTGGTGGTGCACACCTGTAATCCCAGCGCGTGGGAGGCTGAAAACAGGAGGATCACTACAAGTCCGATCTGTGTGTGAGACCCTGTAGACCCTGTACTAAATACATATTTTAAAGAGCATTAGAAGTATTTGTAAAAGTGTGGAAAAGGTTTTTAATAGTGTGGGAAGGGTTTATAACGCCCTAAAATATACATAAATGTTAAAATAAATGTAACATTGCTGCTTCACTGATTTTCACTTGCTGGGGTGTTTGGAATGTAACCCCTGCGATAAACGGTAGACTGCTGTATTCAGATCCTTTGCTCATTTTTTTTTCAAAATAGAATGCTAAGGACTTTGGCATTTTGGGATAGAATCAGATGCAAATTTGCAAACATTTTCTCTCAGTTTGTGGGTTGTCTTTTCACTTTTGTGATAATTTTAAGTGCAAGATATTTAATTTCACGAAAGTCCAATTTGCCTGCTGTTCTTTTCATCGTTTCTGCTTCTGGTGCCATCTCTAAGAAAACACGGCCTACCCCCATGTCATAAAGACCTGTCCTGTGTTTTCTTCTACAAGACTAGTTTTGTTTTGTTTTGCTCTTTGATTTGGTCTATTACTGTTTACAGTTCTAGGAATTGAACCTAGGGCCTTTGCTCAGAGCTTCTTCTCTGGCCTTTTTTATTTTTAATTTTAAGACAAGGTCTGACTGACTGGGCTAGAATTCATGACCCTCCTGCTTCAGCCCCCTCCCCCAGAGCCCTAAGATTATAGGTTCACAGCCACACCTGGCCTCAAGGGCATTAGTACACTTTTAGCTCTTGTCTTTTGGAATCCAATCTATGACCATTTGAATTAACTTTCATGTATGCTGTGTGAGACATTCTGCAGGGGGCTCTTCAGCTGGCCAGTGCTGTTTATTAAAGGGACTTCTTTCCAACTGAACTGTCTTCTCACCACTTCCAAAGCCAGCTGACCACAGCCTCGGTCTTTCTTTCCAGACTCTTGATTCCATCTCCTTGGTCTGATCTAATTTCATAAAGCATTATCTTGCTCACATCAGCTTAAAAACTGGGATGTGTCAGCGCTTGCTTTTATCCTGCCTTCTCCAGAGTGCTTGGGTACTTGGAGCCCCATGCATGTTTCTTATGAATTTTAGCATCAGTTTGTTCGTATGGGAAAACAAGCAGGCGATTTGGATGCGCTTGTGTTAAATCTACGGGTCTGCTGGACAGTAACAGGTGCCTCTTCCACCGGAGGGCACAAGACGTCTTCCTTCTACTCATCTATTTCTGTCTTCCATCATTTCTTTCAACAGTGCTTTGTAGTTTAAAATGCCCAAGTTTTGCTTGTTAATCTTATTCCTAAGTATTTTCTTCTTTTTAGTAACATTGGAAAACAGAACTGCTTTGCTTAACTGTATTGCAGTATTTTCTCAATTTCACTTTCACCTACAAAGGGATGTTTTATTACCATGGTCTCAATTGTATGCTTCATGAAGCTCTTCATCTAATTTTGCTTTATTTACTTTTGTGGCATTGGAGATTGAACCCAGGGCCTTCAAAGTGAGCTACAACTGAAGCCCATTTTTATTCTATTTTGACAGAGGCTCTCCCAAAGTTGTTAAATTCCCCAGATTGGGCTGTAACTTATAACCCTCCACCCCAGCCTCCCAGGGTTGTGAGAATACAGGCGCACACCACCACACCAAGCTTAATTTAGTTTTATTAGAAAAGATTATTCAGATTCCTTTCCATGATTTGAAAAACACTGGTAGTCGGGCACGGTGGTGCACACCTGCAATCCTGGCACTGAAGGGAGGCTGAGGCAAAAAAAAAAAAAAAAGATCACAACAGATTTGGGCTGGTCTGGTCAATTTAACAACTTAGTAAGAATTGTCTTGAAAAAAAAAAAAAAAAAGGCCTAATGGATGTAGCTCAGTGCCAAGCCCTTGGTTCAGTCCTTGGTACTGAGAAGAAAAGACAGACAACCAGCCGCTGGTGTCTGCAGGCAGGGTGCTCCCCGAGGCAACTGCTGGTTGTTCACAGACCCCAGGAGGCTGCTGTGGGCTCCAAAATCCTGGTCTGGGCCAGAAGCAGAGCTCACAGCGGGAGGCTGGGCCCTGCCCTGTTAAACATCAGACAGTAGTGCCTGGAATGTCACTACTGTGCAAATGGCTCTGCCCCAAAATTCCTTGCTGAAATCCTCATACCCAGGTGATGGCCTCAGGAGAACGGAACTTTGGGAGGAGAAGAGTCCCGCAAATGGAGCCCTTGCAATGGGATTGGTGGCCTTGTAAAAAGAGGACATTTCCAGCACCATGAGAGGGAAAAAGGAGCGGTTGCTACCCGTGGCCTGGGAAGTGAACACCGCCCAACTCAGCGTGCACAGGACCTCAGTGGCCGCTGCTGCCAGAATAAACTGAGATGCCTGTGGCTTATGCCACACATGACCACTTCTTCTCTGTTGATGCCACTGTTACCATTGGCAGTGGGGCTGAGGACAGGTTCCTAGACTCATCTCATGCATGGAGAACAAAGAACTGGAGGGGGCATGCAGTGACAAAGGGTAAACAGCACCGTTTACTAAGGCAGTGTCCACTCAGAGTGAGCAGGCTCCTGCCGATAGAAAGGAAAGTGGCACAAGCATGGAGAACATTGGATTTAGGGACTGGGAATGTTGTCATAGACCTGGGGCACCTCCCATGGGTCTTCCGGGGCGTGACTGACTGCATGATTTAGAGCCCTGCATCCAGTCAGCTGTGTCTACTGTGCATGTCCTTTCCCAGGAGTCACTCCGTAATTGGATGTATGAGATGCCATCTGTATGTGTGATCCTACAAGGAGCTCCAGGTGAAGAAAGGTTACTTCAGGTCATTTGCAGGTCTGGTACGCACGCAGGTATCCTGCTTTAGGATTCTGAAATTTTCCAGAGGTCTTGCTTTTCTTATCTCTGCCACCAGGTAGTAAACCCTAGGTCAGAGGTTGAGGTTGGCCCTAGGGCATTGCTCAGGCTCAGGTGAGTGGAGGGGAGCAGCCCCAGAGCCCCAGTTACACGATCTCTGTTATAGTCAGTGGCCTAAGGGGCAGTGACTCCTAGAAGCATCCAGCTAGATGCCATCTGTCCCCCTCCTGGGTACTTAGTTTCTCATGGTGCAAGCAGGAGCCTGAGCTCTGTGTCATGCTCTGCCCGTGGAGCAGGAGCACCTCCTTCAGGGATGGGGAGTCACTACAGCCCCCTCAGTGCCAGGGACCTTCACCCCCAAAATTGTACCTGGGCCTCAGCGGGCTCCCAGAGTGTGGGCATCACTGGGGGCTCCCAGCTTTTCCAAAATTAATAGGACCCAAAACTGGTTCAGAATCCATGAAGTGACTTTAAATATGAGCAGCTGAGGGGAGGACAAACCTCTGTCCTCACCCAGCTGTGCCACCGGGGCCTCCTGGCTCCTCAGCCCCACCTGGAGCTCCAGAAGCTCAGCAGCCTACAGAAGAAGGCGTACGGCACAAAGATGCCTACAGCTGTGTTCCATAAGCCTGGCAAGGACAGGGACTCAAGACAAAATTGATTTGAGAATGATAAAGACTCAGGCATTCTAGCTCACCGAGTCCTGGCCACACGTGCCCAGTAATAAATAGCAAACCCTCATTTAAAAAAAAAAAAAAAAAAAAGGCTTTTATGCAGCATACAAAGCTCCAGAGCCGGGGAGTCTTATTCAGCCAAATGATTACAGCTGGAGTTTTATTTCTAAGTGACTTTTTAGCATTATGTTGTCACCTATAATAAGTAGCATTTCTTGTGCAAGCGCTAGAAGATCCTAATTGGGCCGGGAGAAGGAATTTTTCACATGTTTCAGGAGGGAAAGGACGAGCGGCATACGCAGTTACACTAACGATTTCATTTTTTAAGACGCTGAGTATTGTTTATGTGATGTTCTTATTTTATTGCGCACAGACTAACAATCATTCATCCCCAGTAGAAAGCCGCAGTCCGGCTAGGCATTTGATTTTCTGGGGTTCTGAGCCTCTAGGACTGGCTTTCCTCTCCCCAGCAGAGGTCAATAACCCGCTCTGCTGCGACTCGCTGGATGGGCTTGTTGTGGTCAGCGGTGCCCCCTCTCCCCGCGTCAATTGTACCTTCCAGCAAATACTGAGCTGAGCAGCAGTGCTGGTTCCAATAGCAGCAGGAAGACGCGTCTCTCACACGGACTCTCGGCCCCTCTGCTCTCGGCCAGGTCTCCATCCTGTGGTCCTTGGGCTCGGAGGGGCACAGACGGGAACAGCACTCCCTTTTCAGCTTTCTAAGTTCATACCTAATGTGAGGAGCAAAGGGCTGTATCCTCTTCCCTTCCCAGGGCTCTCAGTCCTTACTTCAAAATTGTCCTTCCTACTGCAAAGCTGCTAAATTTCTCTCTTCTATTTTCTGGGAATGTTTTTCCCCAGACTGGGGATTAAATCCAGGGCTTTCACAGTACACTAAATCCCCAGCCCTTTTTGGTTTTTTGTTTTGAAACAGTGTCACTAAGTTGCTGTGTTGGGCATGAATTTATAATTCGCCTGCCTCAGTCTCCCAGAGTGCTGGGATTGCAGGTGTGCACTGCCACGGCCAAGCTTTGTCCTCTGTAAGTGATCATTCATAAACCAAAGGCCATCAGGTGGGTCAACAATGGTGCTCAGCAGATGTAGACCCTGTGGAGAGGAAGGGAGCTGCCATGTCTGTCATCCTGGTCACAGAGAGGATGAAGCAGGGAGAGCCACACACGGGTACAGACTCCCATGGTCACAGCACAGGTATGAGGTGCAATCAAAACATATGGTGAATGTTCAATCTAAAAAATTGCTAGAGTTCAAAATTGGAGAAATAGAAGAGCCACAAGGCCAGCCAACATTTTGGCCCTAGCCTTTCAAGGTCAGCGAAGACTCAGGACATTGGAGAACCTGTACTGCAACATCATGAAGCTCAGTTGAGCTCCAAATTTTCTGAACAAGGAGATTATGGAACCACAAAGGAAAGAGATTGATGATCTATAGTGTGCCTGGGGAGAGTCACATGGAGAGAAAACTTTCTCTCAGGCTCTCACAGAGAGCAAACTGGTTAAGCATTGGCCGTGACTCATCCACATGGATGACACAGACAAAGGATCTACAGAATAAGGTACAGGACTACATGATAAACCCTGAGGGGACTTCACTGACCTCATAAGAAATATAAAGTACATGTGTTGGTATATAGGTCTTGCTCTATCTAGGTCTTAACCATCCAGCAGTAAAGTATCAAAATGAAGTATACACCGTGGGGCCATAATAATAAGTTGAGCTGTAAATGGCTATGGTCGACAACTTCTTTGGATAACTCACTAATGTTGTGGAATGCTGAACTGTGTTGGATTGTGTCGTCGAGTTCAGGCTCCTAAATTGGTTGAATGACAATGGAGTGCCCATCTTTGACAGGTGTAGACAAAGGAAGGGGTATAGAAAGGAAGAATCATGATGTGTGTTTATGGACAGTACAGTTGGGATAGATAACGCTGTGCTTCTACATAATTCTATGAGAGGCAAGATTTGCACTAATGGTGGTTGGACAGGATATTATGTTGGCTTCTAGTACTATGGACAACCACTAGGAAAATAACAAGGTAGAAAGTATTAATTATTGAATCTTTGATATAATTCAGGTATAAAAAATAAGATACACAAACAGCTACACTCTCTTAATTTACTGATAAGAGACACATTGGTATAATAATGTCTGTAAGTATAATATTATGTGTGCACCTTCTATGCTACCAAAACATGATGAAAACAGTTTGCAATGTATTAATTTATCGAATCCATTTTGTCAAGGTATCTTAAAACTATCTCATTGATATTTGTACTTCAATAAAACAAAAATAATAATTAAAAAATAGTAATAAAAATAAAAAATTGCTAGAGAAAAAGACAGTGCCATGAATCCCACACAGAATCCTCCTGGGCTTCGGCCACACTGACCTCATCCTCACCATGTTCTGAAGCAGCTCTGGAAGTCCTCTTTCCTGAATGTCTTTATCAGATGTGTTCAAAAAACAAAAAAAAAACTAATGAACGCTGCTGCCGCATGGCATGCAATAAACAAGCAGGCACATATGCACATGGCAGTGTGCCCTCCTCTGCCACATTCACCCGGTCTGGCATCTGGTGTCCCCTGAAGCCAAAACAAACATAGAAGAGGAGTGTTGTGAAGTGATTCAGGACATCAAGGCAGCCAGGACAGTGTAACTAAAGACATTCATGAGAAAGGACTCCAGAGCTGCTTCAGAAAGTGCCACGTATGATGGGACAAATGTGCTCATAATAAAGAATCCAGGGACGGTGGCACGTGCCTATAAGCTCAGCCTAGGAGGCAACTTAGGCTGACTTAGTAAGACCCTGCCTCAAAATAAAGAAGGGCTGGAGATGTAGGTCAGTGCAAAGGCCCTGGGTTCAATCACTAGTTTTGCAAATGAAAAAAATAATTGTAATTCCCATCTTTCGCGACCCATCCCAGGTAAACTGTGAAGTGGGGCACCCCTGCTGCAACCCGAAATCCTTGTCACTCCCTAAGAGGAGAATCAACAGTCCATTCTCATTATTTCCAGAAATGATGTCTTGTAAAGTCCCATGAATGCTAAGTTGTTGCATCCGGAGCTTTGTTCCTGGGAGAATCCAGGCTTACAGTCCTGCCAGCTGCTGGGGCAGTGATTTTCTCACCCATCAGTACATGATCTTGTTTTATGTCTCTGTTGAAATACACCTTACTTAGCGCATGCTGTTGGTCTTCCTGTGGAACCCACGGCCCACAGTGATGCCCCGGCCTGCAGGAAGCTCAGGAGCCTGAGCTCAGCCCAGCCCGGCTGCACCCATGCTGCGCTCCAGGCTGTGCGGCACAGAAAAACCAGCAGAGAGCTCACAACTGTGAGGCTGTGGCACTGGACAGACAGAAGAAGTCACTAAGTGCAGCCTGGGAGCTGAAACAGAGGGCAGATTGTGGCCTTGTCCAGCCTTAGCGATGATGTGCACTTCAGTGACAAAAATTTATGTCCTCGGCAGGTGCCTGTATCACCAACACCGTGACCTGCGAACACGGACCTGGGGTCATCAAGAAGGCAAAATACAGAGGAATGGCTCCCTGGTCCTAAGCCTCTTTGCCCCCAAACCCTCACAACCTCTCCATCTTTGTTCCCAAGTCTACATGATATGGCCACTGTCGTGGACCAGGCAGCTTCTTACATAGGAGTGGGTTTTCCCCCATGCTGAGAGTGCTGTGCTAGGGCCAAGCACTGAGCTCCTCAGACAGCCACTTTTTTCCCTGTGTCCTCACAGTGCCATCCTCTGTCCTCCATGCAGCCCTGTCCTGATGGCCTCTCCTCACAGGGAGCCAGGCAGATTAGATCCACTCTGCCCCAGAGACCCCTGTCTTTGGTGATTTGCCCCTCAATCACCCAGCCCTGGCCCTGCCTCCCAGCATGACTGCAGTCACCAGTGCTGGGGTGGGATTTGACACGCATTCCAGTGCCCTGCCCCACCCTCCTGGTCCACAGACCTTGAGAAGACTCACGGGTCCCTGTCTCCACATAAGATATCAGGACTCCTAAAGCTTCCGTGTTGCGCTGTAAGTGGGAAAGGAGGAACAGGTGAGAATGGAGGAGCGTCTCTCTCCTACAGGGGCACAGGTCGCCAGGCTGGGACCCAGAGCAAAGCAGGTGCGGTGCAGGCCCCTCCCAGGTAAGGGCCACGTGAGCAGGAGAGCAGGGCAAGTACAGCTCAGCCACATTTGCGAGACGGGGTTCGCATCCTGTAATAGCATCCGGGTCCCGAGCCTTTGGGTATCCCTGGAGGCGATGGCTGCCCTGCCTTACCATGTAAGGCTGCCCACAGCAAGGGCACCCAGCAGCACCTATTTCTCTGCCCCCAAAAGGTCAAAAGCTCCAGGCCAACCCAGCTGCTCAAATCAAGCAATCGTATCAGACCTGCCACCTCTGTAACCCACCCAGATGCCACGGAATGTGCCCTCCTAACCTCTCAGGTGTCTCTCAAGCCAGCCTGGATGACAGAAGATGAACCACCCTGAGGACAAAGGAGCTGTTGTGACAGCTGTGTGACATCCAGCAGAGCCTCTGCTGTGGAAGCCAAACCTTGCTCCATGATGTCTGTGCCACGTTCTCCTGGATTTGGAGACCTGCCTGAGAGTCTTTGCCAAGGAATTAGCACAGTGGAGCAGGAACTCTAAGGACCTGGTGTTAGCCAGTTCGGAAAATGTTCTAGCTCTTCTCTACTGCCCTACGTTTTTAGTTACTTTTCTCTTGTTGCTGAGACAAAATACCCAACACCCACAAGTTAAGAGAGGAAAGGTTTACTTAGCTCACAGTTTGTAGAGGTTTCAGCCCATAATTAGCTGGTTCAAGGCAGGGGGCAGCAGTGCATGGTAGTGGAAGACAGCAAAAGCAGCGGGGAGGAGCCTCGCCTCTTCCAGTCCCTCCTATCCTATCCAGTCTGCTGGGATAAGGTGGGGCTACGCAATCAGAGGCTGATCCAGCAATTGCCCACCCTTAATCCCAGCACTGAACCATGAATGAATCTTGCACTTCTATTCAGCCACCTGCAGAAAAACCCGTCTAAAACTAGAAGGGTGGACATCTAGACGTAAACCCTAACACTTACCAAGAATGTATATAGCTGTAATTAAGAGAACACTTGAATTAGAGATATTAAAAATAGGCGGTTATTTTCCTCAATAATCTAGAGATAAGCATTTTCTGGCATTGCTTTAACTACTTAATGATGCTATTGGGGTCCCAGGCTGTACAAGCTCTGAGGCTTATGATATTTTGCTTTTTTGTTTGGGCCCCCTGGTTACAAGATAGCTACAGTAGTACCAGATCTCGTCCTGTCTGCTCCTAAGGTGGTACGAAAGGCAAGGGTGAGGATTCACGCTAGCCACATCTTTTAAGTTTTTTGTTTTCATTTTTAATACAGGAAAGCCCCACCAGAAACTCTGCCCAATCTCTCAATCTTTCCCTTAGGTCTTATGGGTGACACCTGAATCACATGACTTCCTCTAGTCACAGGAGAGGCTGGGGACTCAGAAAGGAGTTTTGTTATGAGTATTTTGAGCAGTCACAATCATCACAGTCACAACCACCTGGGGTCAGGTGTGTGAGAGCTTTTACCCAGCAAGAGGGCCCGGAGGAGCTTACATGCCCAGACTGCTGCCACGGCCACCACCCAGCATAGCTCCTGAGGGACTGTGAGCTGGCCACTCACACCTGCACACCAGTCCCACTGTTTGTGGAGTGGAGCAGTACTGCACGCTCCTGAGTACCCCAAATGAACAGATGAACCCCAGAAGCAGCGAGTACCTCCTGCTCTTGCACTGGTCTCGGACTGTCTGAGTGGCCGGCCCGGACATCTCAGGGACTCACAGACCCCACAGCTCTGGCCTAGTGCCCTGCTATCTGCTTCCAGAGGGGACAGCCCCAGACACTGGAGAATGACCACCCTGCAGCCACTGGCCCCTGGCCAGAGACCCTGACAGAAGGTTACTGTGGCACTGACCGCTCTGTCCACTGCACCTGGCAACAGGGGTGACTCTTGCGCTGCTGCTGCAGATCTGGCTGAGTCTTGGGACACCGGCTCTGCACTGTCCTAGTAGCTCCTCCACAGTAGCTTCCCTGGGGTCATCAGGGCTGGGCTGTGAGAGCAGCTGCAGTGGCATCGCCTTTGGCCGCAGGAGACGCGTCCCCTCCCTGTCTGCACTGCTGCCGTTAATCAGTCTGCTTCTCTGTCCTTGTCTGAATCAGGGCTTGCTACAGCTGCCACACCCCACAGAAACCCTTTACTGCCAAGTCCCAGGAATATACATTCCCTAAATAGAGTGATGTTTAGTAATCCATGGCTTTCAGGATGTGCAAAGCCACATGCAGAAATGTTCCTATGCCTCCTAGAAGTCATACCGAAGGGACAAGGCAAAGTTTAAAACCCCATGAACTCCATTTCCAGGGAAACTAAGAAACACAGTCCTAGGACTCCCAAGCACACATCCAGACAGGCAAAATAGCTAGGTTGAGCAGAGCAGTGTGGACTTGGGGAGAGGGTGGGGAAAGGCAGGGGCCCCAGGGCAGCCACCTGGCCAATGGCCAGCTACCCCCGTTGCCTATGGTGACACAGCCTTGAGACCCACGGAGAGGAGTGTGGTAGAAGCAGTAGAAGTGCTTCGGGCTGTGCATGGTCCCAAGGAAGCCGAGGGGCAGGGCATGGAGGCCCAAGCGGGCTCTCCCAGGAGCCCCCACGCTGCTGGACGGGGCAGCTCCTGGGCCTCCTGCCCATGTGTCTCTTCTGCCTGGACCACTTCCCAACAGCAGCTTTTACACGCATTGCTGTGGGGTCCTCCCCAGGGCATCTACTCCCTCCTCTTTCTTCTCTGTAGTACTAGAGATTGAACCCAGGGCCTTCACACTGAGCTATATCCACAGCACATTTTATCATCTGAGACGAAAAGTTGCTAAGTTGCCTAGGGTGGGCTTGAACTTTCTATCTTCCTGCTTCAGCCTCCCCAGTGCTGGGATCAGTGTCAGGTAGAACACATCCTCACCCCAGATCATTCCTTTGTGCCCTTGCCAGTCTGTTCCTGACCCAAGTGGAGCCCAGAAGAGACCCTTGACAGGATTTTGGCAACTACAGGGATGTTCTGTTCTGGAATTTCGCACTCATGGACTAAGTCTGTGTATTTCACTGTCACCAACCTCCTTAAAGCGGTGTGGGGTCTGTGGGACTCATGTGCTGTGAGTCCAGTCACAGCGTGGCCAGTTGAAGCAGAACCTAGAGGAGCCCTGAACAGCACTGCTGAGTTAACAGAAAGCTCTCTTTGTCCCCATCTGTGTGAGAAGGAAGAACAGCCCCGAGGCAAACCCAGAAGATGGTGCCACTGTGCCTGGTCCCTGCCACCACCAGATCCACTCCACCTCTTTAGATGTTGAGGGTCCAGCGAGGGTTTTGTCTGGGCAGAGAAAAAGTTTCTCCTACTCAAGAGCCATGAGGAGCAGTGCCAAGAAAGCTGGGCACCTCTCTCAGGGCGCTCTCTCTTCCCATTCAATCAGGTAGCCAGGCTCCAGCGGAAGCCCTTCACACTCAGGAGTTTGGGGATTAGAAAATCAACATATAAATATTCAGCTCCACGAACTCTATAGCCGCCTGGGCCTCCACACACTGACCAAGTGAGGCTGGGAGAGTCATGCTGAAGGACGAGTGTGTGGCATACGCTGTGGGCTCACCCCACAAGCAGCTGCATGAGTGCACCATTGAGGTTTTCTGGGTAAGCTGTTTGGAAATCTGGGGACTTGAGGAACAGCGTGCTTTGGAAGTGAGTTGGTGGTGGCATCAAAGACATGAGCAGCCCAGACAGCCCCGGCCCTGGGGCGAGGACAGGGCAGGACCTTGGGGACGTCGGCTTCTTGGGCCAAGGTATGCTGCGGGGTTAGGCTCATGGGGCCTCCCAGGAGCCCCCCACAGGTGCTAAGCCAGTGACACTGGTGCTGCCAGCCCCACCCAGGTCTTCATGCAAATTTTTATAAGGGTCACACTGGGGAGGAGGCAGGCGTTTGCACAGAGCAGCTCATGTCTCTGACTGCCTGGTCAGGCCACTCAAGCACCCAGGTTCTGTGCTCCCAAGTCACCCAGAGCCCCGTCTGCCCCAGACATAGTGGAAGCTGGATTGCTTCCATCCCAGCCCCCAGAAGGACAGGAGGGGGCGGTGTGCACACATGAGGCTTTCTCAGCAAATGGCATCTCTCTGCTCACTTCTCACTGGCTAGAGGGGTATGCGGCCTCCGTGGGTGCCGTGTGCCCAAGGGGTCAGCTGGCAAGCAAGGAAGAAGAGCGTCTGGCTGTGGTGGCTCACACCTGGAAGCCCAGCCCTGTGGGAAGCTGAGGCAGGAGGATCACAAGTTCCAGCCCAGCCTGGACAACTTCACAACTTATCAAGACCAAAACAAAATAAAATCTTAAATAGGGCTGGGATGTAACTCAGCGCAGAGGCCCTGGGCCTCTCCAGTCCTCCACCCCAGTGAATAACTAAATAAATGCATTCTGTGGTACAGAAGAGCCGTGCATTTTGCCATCTCCACATTCTCCTCCAGCAGCAGAGGCTGGGCACAGCTCAGTGGCAGAGACCTGGGGTTCTGCCCAGCACTAGAAACCAGAAACAGCCGACACATGCCAGCAGCTGAGACACAGAGGGTGCGGGGTGAGGAGCTCGGCACCTGCCACTGCCTTAAAAGTGCGTCAAACACCCATGGACCGACGGGAGGGCCAAGGCGCAGACGTGTGGCGGAACACATGGGACAAAATGCCCATTGTAAAATGCTCATTGTCACCCACAGCCCTTCCCACACAAATCTTTACACTGTGTTTGAAGAGTCTCATAATAAAACCCAGAAGAGAGGATGTGTGTGAATTTCATCATTGTGAAAACAGGAAAAGAAATTAAAAACCCATGCTCTCTGGGTTCTTGTTGACTTCGTGCTCTTCTAAATATTTTCCCGGCTTTTCTTTTCTGCCAGCCCACTCAAAACTTCTTTCTCCATTGTGTTTCCTTTTTAAAAAGGTCAGATTTGAGATGAAAGCTCTCTTCCTAATGTGGACTGCCAAGCACATAGGGACAGGCACACAGCCACCACCCACCAGCTGTCCCCTCGATACGCCCCCGGGGGCCTGTGCCGACGTCCCCAGCTGACCCAGTGATTGTTTCCACGATGCTGTCCTTTGCAGACTATCCCGTGATCCACTCAGGCAGGATACAACCCTTAGAATCCGCCCCTTGGCCCTCCTCGCAATGCGGCAGAGGCTCTGGCCTTGGCTGTACCGATCCTTTATTCTTGTTTTCTTTTTCTGCTTTTTACTGGGGGAGAAAACACATGACATAAAATTTGCCACTGTCATCACTGCTCAACTCATAGTCCAGAGATAGCGGATGCATTTGTACTGTGGTGGGACCCATTCTTCCCATCCCGTGGGATTGAATCTCTGTCCCCTCCCTTCCCCTCTGCAGCCCCTGGTGGCCACCATTCAGCTTTCTCTCTGCTACTCTGACTGCTCCAGGTATCCTACCATATCCGTCCCTCTGTGCCAGGCTGATTCTTCTGTGAAGACCACATCTTGCAGGGTGGCCCTCCTGGTACCAGGTGTCAGAATCCCTTCCTTTCCTAAGACTGTGGCACAGCCCATCATTTGTGCTGCCCGCATCCCGTTCATGCCACAGGTGCACGCCACAGGTGCATGTCATGCAAGAACATTGACGATGACAAACTCCGGGTAGAGCGGCAGCGCCTCTCCTTCAGAAGCACTTGTTTCAGAAAGTGCTAGCAGGCTCTGCGCATGGCAGCTCCTAAGAAAGTGGCCTTGCAGACGCCTTTCTCTGCGAATCATCCCAGGACACAGCAAAGGTAGGCGACTAGGGTCCAGATGGCTCCTCAGGCACCAAAGCTCAAGGAAGCCAAGGATGGGGAACAGGAAAGAACAATAGATGTGGGGTGGAAGGCAAGGCCACAGGAGAAAGAATCAGACACACCAGCTGCCCCAGGTGTCTCCAGCTCTGGCTGCCTCCATAGCACAGTACATGTGACCCCCCTGCACGAGTTATAATGCCGGCACAGTGTAAATGTGTAAACTGCTGTGCCAAGCACTTAGGGGAAGGTGACCGGTGGCATCTGTACAAGGTCACATAAATACAGTGGATTTTTGAATCGTGGTTGCTTGGATCCACCAAGCCAGAGACCACAATGGATAGGTGAGGAGAACCGACTGCACTTAACCCTCAGAGCCCACCACTGTCCTCTCCTGTTAGGGCCTGGGCCTCAGCCTGGCCAAAGCTTATAAATTGTAGTCCCAGGAAAAAGTTCTTGGAATTCTCAAGAATAAACTCCAAGCTACCACTTCCAATGCAAGCCACAGCAAGAGAAAAGAAACAAGAGACATAGCCGCAGTTGTGGTGAGCCAAGGGGTCCTACGTCCAGAGCCAGAACAAAGGCTCACTGGAACAAAGACCATGGCCCAGAGCCAAACCCGTGTTATTAACTCCTGAGGAGGGGAGTGGCTCAGGGCTGAGCAACTGTGAGGCTCTCTGGAAGTATGAAGCTCGCGAGTGCTGAGAGTTGGGCCAGGAGAGCCAGATGACAGGCCCAACTCAAGATGCCATCCATGCCACAAACCCCACGGAAGGTCCAACTTAGACAGCTGAAGACTCACAGCGGGTTGAAAGGTGTCCACCCCCAGGAAAGGGGCTGCGTCAGCATCCAAACCCCAGGAACACCAGGACGGAGTGGCGAGCGGGAGTGTGCTCGTGCCCGCCCAGGATGCTGGAGCCCTAGGAGCAGGAGGAGGCGGGAGCAGGCTCTCTGAAGAGCCCCTGGGCACCAGACCCCGAGGAGCTAAGGCTCTGCCCTCCAGCACCACCTGAGGTGCACAGCATGGCAACATTTCCCTCCAGCGTCTCCGAGTCTGATCCCTGGAGTCCTAACATCGTGTGCAAACTTAATCCAGCATGGTGTTTACAGGTGGAGCCCTTGGGCAGCATCAGATCAAGTCATCAGGGTGGAGGCCCACGAAGGAAAGGGACAGAGAGCTACAGAGTGACACAAATGCTCCCACCACAGTGTGGCTGCAGCCAACAGAGCCCTGGCCTGAGCCTGCTCCATGCTGTGTGGACCTCCAGCCTCCAACAGCTAAACAAACCTCTTTTCTCTATAAAGTAGGCAGCCTCAGGTATTTTTTTTGTAGCAGCCGCAACTGGATTCAAACACTGCCATGGGATGCTGTGTACACAGCTGTTGTACACCAGCCACTGGTGGGTGTTCGCTTGTCACACAGCTCCAGGACCCTTCTGCAGTGGCTAGCACCACTGACAACCAATGCATTCCCCACAGCTCTGACCTCCCTCCCAGGCTTGCCGCCCTCAAGGTCACTATCTGGGCCGCCTCACCTTCCGCAGCCTCCTCAAAGATCTGATTCCGCTCACTCTCCCACTGTGCAGTCAGACCAGGAGGAGTCATGCAGCCATGGCTTCTACCTGGAAAGGAGGGGCTGAGACTCTGAGCAGCTTCCGGGGCCACCTGCACTGCAGATGCGGGGTCACTGCAAGGCCCTGTAACTGACCTCCTGTTGTGTCCATGTCCCCTTCAGGCAAAATGATCCAGTTAAAACACTGGGATATAGGTGGGTTGATACATGCCTGTAATCCCGGTTCTCTGGGGAGGCTGAAGCAGGAGGATTGTGTTCTGCCTTGCATTGATATGTTCCTCCCAAGGCCGTATGTGCTATGCCTTCCCTCCTAGGTTTTGCTCAAACATCCCTTCCCTTCTGGAAGGTGGCTGGACCAAGGGGTGTGCTGATGGATTAAAGTGCGATAACTGGATTATCCCACCGATGGATTTAGCATAGTTCCAGGCACGGGTAATGAGAAGGCCCACTGTGGCTGTGGGTGACGCCAGTCAGCAGGCCGATAGCCTGGATAGAGTATGAAGGGACAGGTGGAGGGCAGGCTTCCTGCTTCCTGCTTGCCCCGCCGAGGACTGTTTCACCTCTGTGGTGCCCCTCCTCCATGCTGCCCCGCCTTGGCGCCCGCTGACTCAGGACTGAAACCTCTGCAGATGTGACCTGAAATGACCCTTTCCTCCTTTGACTTGCGAACATCAGGTATTTTTGTCTCAGGAATGAAGAAAAGTAACAGAGACAGATTGCAAGTTCAAGGTCAGCCAGGGAAAATCAGTAACTTAGCAAGACCTCACCTCAAAAATATAAATGAATAAAAGGCTGGGGTGTAGATCAGTGTAAAGCGCCTGGGTTCAATCCCCTCGTGGGGGAAGAAATACCACGTGTCCGATGTCAGCACCGAGGACTACTTGCTCCCTTGCATACTTCTAGCTACCTGCACACATACGCTCACACACACAGCCTCATGCACACATACACACACGGGCACACACACGGGCACACACACACGCACACACACACACACACACATGGGCACACACCCTCACGCACCCCACACATGCACCCGTGCCCCCACATCCGTGCACATGTCTCTCTTTCCTCCACGTCCTCGCTCCCATCCGTTCGTCCCAGGCAGCCCACCACGTGTTCCCCTCATTGTCCCCCTCACGTCCTTGCTCTGGGATGTGCAGGGCTCGCCCTCCCACCTGGGTTTTGCTCAAACGCCCCTCGCTGCACAAGGACCCCACTGACGACTTTGCTCAGAGCATCAGCAGCGCTGGCCTTCCCAGTCTTCCTTCCTCTGCTTCTTTTCTTTCTTTTTCTTGTTTAACTGCAGTTATTATTATTTTCTTTACTTATCGCCTTCTCTTGCGCTGACTGCTTTATTTATGTGGCAGTCTGTTGTTTATCGTCTGTGTCGCCCCAGAACATAAACTCCAGGCCAGCAGGATGTTTTAGTCCCCTCACTTCTGATATATCACCCAGAAAAGTACCAGATGCAGAATAGGTGCTCAATACATATTTGTGGAACAAAAAAGTGAAATAAAAAAGGGTAGATGCCCTCTTTCACAATCTAATGCCTTTATTGAGATCACAAAATAAATGAAATCTGCAGACATCAAAGCTTCATGCCTGTGGGCAGCGTTTTGAAATATGAAGATATTTAGCTTTGCTAAAGTAGTTGTCATTTGGGGACCTTATCAGCTGCATTTAGAAACCTTCCTGCTTTGGTGAACACGGCTGATCACTTACCACTGAAAACAGGAGAATTTTTCTCCCTCGCCTGGACCAAGATGATAATTGTAAAGACTACAGTGGGAATATCTGTATCCTGCCCACGGATAGGCAAGGCTCTGCCACCAGGACGAACGAGCCTGAGAGGCTGCTGCCTTGCACCAAGTCCCCAGGGAGCTCCGTGACCTTCAGCAGCCGCCTGTGGGTCATGGCTGCTTCGCCACCATCATGGACAGGTGAGTGCTGCCCCCTGGGAAGGGTGTGCTTCGCTGCCACTCTGTCATTGGTCATGAGGAGTCACTAGGCCACTCCTAACCCCTGAGGATTGTGGGCCAGGAGGGTGGAAGACCAGAGACACCAACGTACCACATCCTGAAGCCCAGTCCTAGTGAAGCTGAGTCTTGCATGGGTTTGGAATACTTCATTCAAATGGCGTGTCACTTTGTCTGATGAAGGCTCGTTTTTGTTCTTCCTGCTTTCTGAAGGCTCCTTGTGCAGTCACAGAGGAAGCCCTTGATGCCCAGTATCAGAGGCCAGCATCATGATGGAATTCGCCTTTCGTTGTTGGATTTTACGATTGTGCTTCATGCCGTGTGGTGTCTCACATGACAAGCCTTTTCACTGTAGACTAAAACGTGGGGACAGAAAAAATACAGTTGAGGCATGAGCCTACAGAGAGACTGTGGCAACGCCCGGCCCCAGAGCGTCCCTCTAACGTTCGCCTCTGTGTGTTCCTGTCTCCGCCTCTTTCTCTTCCCTACAAAGCACCAACTCTCCTGCAGGGGTGACCTTCTTATTCATCTTAATTGATTTACCCCGTGTGCACCCCAGCACCTGGGATACAACAGCACCGCCCTGCCCTCTGAGCACCTGCCTGGACCCTGGCAGGTCAAGACTCTGGCTCTGCCCTACAAGTCTCATCTAAACTCCAGATTGCCCTAATCTGCCTTTTCTTTTCCTGACAATCTATCTGTTCACAATCTGGGGACATGTTTTGCTAGTTTTGCCCCTCCTGGTGCTTCCAGGCATGTCACTGAAGCCTCCCTGTCTCCTGACATTGGCATCAGGGTGCAGCGGCCCCTGAAGACTCCTGCTTGACCCCTTTGGCAAGAGTCAGTCTGGGGCGTCCCCTACCCAGGCTGGTGCTGAACAGTGGTGGCTGAGCGCAGGTATCATTTTCATGCTATGGGTTTTATTGCAAAAGGTCATGCCACCACAAACGACACTGGAGCTGAATGTAGTGACACACACCTGTAATCACAGTCACTTAGAAGGCTGAGGCAGGCAGACTTCAGGTTCAAGACCATCATGGCCAACTTAGTAAGGCCTCATCTCAATATTTTAAAATAATGATTAAAACCAGAGTTGTAGCTTGGTGTGTAAAATCCATGAGTTCAATCCCCACTACTGAAAACAAAAAAAAATAAATAAGGATGCCAGATTTTAAGCTGAGATGGATATGTTTTATCATGTATCCATGGTGAATAAGGACGTAACCTCCATCTGCTAATATTTCTTTGAATATTTTTTAAAATTAGAATGGATGTTGAAATTTTTCAAATGCCTTTTAGCATAAAGTGAAGATGAGCTTTAATTTCCCTGTGAATTATAATGTTAGAACTCTTGAATGGTTCTTATATTCCTCACATAATAACCAGCTGAGTCATGACACATTTAACTGTTATTAGACTGATTAACTAGGGTGATGTTTTTAGAATTATGACTTTCACATTTATGAGTACAAATGGAGCTTGGATAATGACTATTATTACTAGTATTGTTGGGGGAGGAGGCAAATATTGCTGCTGGTCCTGCTAGAGGTGGGGTGCCACCACCAGGGCCGTGCTCATCTCAAAACATTTTTGCTTTTTTTTTTTTGTGGAACCAGGGATTGAACTCAGGACCTTGAACTTGCCAGGGAAGCACTTATTCCACTGAGCCATCTCCCCAGCCCTCAAAACATTTTTTGAAGTTTCCTTTTTCCTCTCACACCTGGCTGGAGGAGAGGCCCCTAGTAACAACTCCACAAGGATTCCCAAGAAGGATCTTTCTTAACTCTCTCTGCTGAAAGCACTGTGGTAGGGAACTTTTACTCTTAGGACAGTGGGCTGGATATGAAATTAGGGCTCGCCCTTTTTTTCTATAAGAATATAGCAAGGATTTCTGGTTTAGCTTTGATGTTACTGTAAAACCACCTGGACTGTATATCTGCTGGACGTTTTCATCTATTTCTTCTCTGTCTTCTGTCTCTCTGTGTGTGTGTGTGTGTGTCTGACTCTGTCTCTCTGTCTTTGTCCTTTGTGTGTATTTCTCTGCCTCTGTCCCTCTCCACCTCTTGGTGCCTCTCTTTCTCTCCCACTCTGTCTCTCCCTCTGTCTCTCTGTCTGCCTCTCGGACCCTCTGGCTGTCCCTCCTGGACCATGGGCTTTCTTCTTCACCTCGACAACTCCAGCTCACACATGTGCTTTCATCATTACACCTGATCAAATCTTCTTTTATTTCAAGGAAGTTCCGTGAGCTGGATTGTCAAACGTTTCTTCTATTTTGGCCTATTTTCCTTCTTCAAAGACAGCCTCACATAGGCATAGTGTCTCCTTGCATAGCTTCTAGATAATTCATCCTATTCCATTTAAAAACTGTGCTCTTTTGAAATTTATCCCTTGTGCCCTTTCACTCCCCTCTGTGTAAGCTATAGTTTTATCATTTTAATTTTTGGCAGCACCCAACCCCTTCTATCTTTTTTGAGATGGTGTTTTGTTTTCTTATTCTTTCCTTATTTCCTTCTTGAGTTTTTGTTGGATTTTGTTTTGTCTTGTTGAGACAGGGTTTCTCTATGCAGTTCAGCTGGTCCTGAACCCACAGTGAACCTCCTGCCTCAGCCTCTGGAGTGCTGGGATTTCAGGCCTGCACCTTCATGCACAGCTTATGACTGTCTGTAAGCTGAAGAGTGAAGCCATGAAGCAAGGCATGTATGGCATCTGGAGGCTGGGGAAAGAGCAAGCCCTCAATCTCCCCCTGCCCCTCCCAAAAGGAATCCTGTCTCACCCACACCTTGACAATAGCCCAGGAAGTGAATCCTATTTCAGACTTTGGCCTCCCAAACTGTAAAGTGTCTGTAACTTGTGTTGTGAGACACAAGGGTGTAGAAACCTGTTACCTCAGCGATAGACAGCTAACACGCATTGCAAAAGATCTGATTCATTGTCAGTTCATTTGCTGTGGGGCTATTTTCCTGCTGCCTGGGTCTCTGCGTTTGTTGTTATGCCATTGTGTTTTGGTTTTTTGTTTAGTTTTTACAGAACTGGAAATCAAGTCCTGGGACTATACCCTTTTTGATTTTGAGACAGGACCTTGCTAAGTTGCTCAGGGGCAACTCAAGCTTGATTGTGAACTTGACAAGCACGGTTGTGTGTGTCCTAGAGGCCTCAGCCCCAAGAGCAGCAGGGCTTCAGGTGGGTACTGCACTGGCGTCAGTGTTTGATGCCAGCCCATTCTGCAGCTATTGTCCTGGTTCTCTTTCTTGAGCTGAGTGAGTTCAACCTTTGGATTCTGAAATGTTTGAGTCTCTCCCAGGGTGAGGAGCAGAGATGCAGGCAGCAGTCCACTCTTGGGGCCTCACGACGCAGCAAGTCGCACTGCTTGTCACTACAGCCAGGTCAAGCAACTGAAGGCATGACCTCAGGGCTCCAACCCGCTGAGGACCCAAAGCTGGACACTTCCCGCAGCGCACGGCCGCCCAGGTGACCTCTGCGCCGGCAGCTGCCACCCACCCTGTGTCCCTTACCCGGAAGCACTTGAGCTGCTGCTTCCTGAGATGGAGGGCACTGGGACTGTCAGGCGGGGCCTCTCTGCCTCTCCCATACCCCATCCCCAGCTTGTATGGACCCAAGGGCTTTTGGCTGCCTTTGCCTCCGTTTTAGTGGCCATATTCACCTGCTAAAAATGAAATGTGGTTTCTACTATGCTTTTCGCATTTGAAGAATATGGAAAAAAGTGAACTTCGTGAATTTGTTCCAAAGAAAATTCCAGGCTAGATTTAACAAGTTCTCAGCCTTTGAGCAAAGAGACCTTGAATCCGGTGGTGAGAGACTGCTGGATCTTCATTGTGAAGTCAGGGACAGAGACCAGGCGCAGCAAAGCAGCACCTCCATTGTGCCCGGCTCACACACATCGTGGCTGCCCATGCCCTGAGTGGAGCCGAAAGGGGAGTTTTGCTCAGTCTGCAGCTAAGGAAAACCTTCAAGGCAAAATATTTTCTGTTTATGAAGCCAAAAAATAACAAAAATATCAACTAGAAAAATGTGCCCTGGGGCCGTGGAAATAGTTCAGCCGTCTAGGCACCTGCCTATACCAAAATAATTAAACAAATATATAAATAAATAGATTAAAAAAGAAAAATGCCCCTAGCCATTAGGCAGAGGGATCCTTGTTTACAAGGCAGCTCCGTGATGGAGATGTGGAGAAACAGCAAAAGGTCCAGAGGCTCTGTGTGCCTAGAGTAGACCTTATATCCATCCACAGGGCTTGAAGGTGTTCCTTCCCGTGGACCAAAAAGTAAACCATGAAGTAAAGTAATAGTCTTCTGGTGCCTGAAGATGCCAGGTGAAAAACAACAGGACTAACCCCCATGTTCATAGCGTGGTTGACAGTAGCCAGGGCAGAAAGAAAATAGTGGACTATTATGTGGCCTTTAAGAAAGAAGGGCATTCTGGCATGTGCCACCACATAGGTAGATCTGGAGGACACCATGCTAGATGAAATAAGCCAGCCACAAAGGACAAATATTGTGGAATTCCACTGATGTGAAGGACTTTGAGTAGCCTGATTCCTAGAGAGAGAAAGGAGAGTGTGGGTGTGAGAGTCTGGGGTGGCAGAGTGAATGGGCAGGAGGTGAAAAGTTCAATTTCATAAGATGGAGAGTCCTAGAGATCGACTACCCAGCTTGACTGCACTTAACACAATTTATTTATTTATTTATTATTTATTTGTTTTTATGCATTTGGTACAGGGTCTCACCATGCAGCCCAGACTCAGAGTGATCCTCTTGTTTTCAACCTCCCTAGTGCTGTGATTACAGGCATGCACCACTACACCTGGTCTCAGGAGCCAGCTCAGTGCTCCCAGGGGCAGAGAGGGCCTGATGCAGTGCTTGGTGCTGGGGTCCCTGGGCTTGCCTAAGCAGGCACTTAGTCCACTGAGCTATCTCGCCAGCCCAACACAACACATTTTAAAAATGATTAAAATGGCAGATTTTGTGTCATGCACTTTATTAAAATTTTTCTTGGACTTGCCAAATAGCTCAGCAGATTAAAGGGCCTACAAGCAGGTGCAGGGGTGGGGGTTTGATCCTCATGCCTGCCATGCCAGCCCTGCCCCCAGGGCTCATTGAGACTGGGTGTGGTAGTGCACACCTATAATCCCAGTGCTTGGGAGGCTAATCACTATAAGTCTGATCTAGCAGTGAGGCCCTGAACACCCTGTAGACCCTTCCCTGAAATACAAAAAATGAATGTAATTTTTCTTAAAAATAAATGACTATATCCAAACTTCTCTCAGTATGATAAATAGCCCTTGTTCCTAATATCATGCACCAATCCCTGGTGAAAATGTCTTTCATTCATTCCTTTTCTCCACATTGAGAGTCTCACATGTTGCCCACGCTAGCCTTGAACTTGTGACTTTCCTGCCAAGTGCCTGGGAGGCCACTGCATCCAGCTCCCTTTTGCCCTTTATACGTGTATTAGACAGCTATGTGGCATCAGGAACTCTGCCACCGCACTCACCACATGCCAAAGGCTGGTGGCCAGCACAGGAAGGAGAAGTCAGTGCTGCAGAGACAGTGAATCCCATGAGCAGCAGGGTTTTCTTCCCTTTTGATGCAAACACCACTGCAGGAATAGCTAGTGTTGCTGATGGTGCTGGGGAGGAGCTATAACCCTCCAGGCATCCTAGGAATATCGATCCCCAGACTCCCTTTCCCAGGGTCCCAAATCTGCTGCGTTCACACCCCTTCCACAACTTGGTGTGCTTGCGAAGGGCCCAGCAGTGTGCACTGCACTGTTGCTCCTCCCATGATGCCTCCTACATCCTTCAGGTCACTTCCTGGTGACACCTGAGCCCCCCATGATGTCTCCACACCACTTCCCGTTTCATGTTTTGGAAGGTCCTATTGTAACGGTACAAGCTACACTTGGTTGAATTTGTGGATCCAGCTGCGACAGAGGACAGACTGCATGGCTGTGGGTCCCCTCAGCACGGTCTTCTGTCACCGTGAAATTGCGCAGTGACTGAGCTGTGTCCTGCTCTAACCCAGGACCTCGGGGTAACTATGGTAGGAGTCACGGCACAGATGACTTTGGGGTGGGCCAGTCCATCTGAGGTCCCTCCAAGAAGAGGAGGCAGGGACACACACTCACACAGGGGGACGCTGTGGGGACGCAGAGAAGATGCTGTTTGCAAGGCACAAGAGAGGTCAGGAGGGCTCGACCTGCCTGAGCTTGCCTCATACCTCGGCCTGCAGAATGCTGAGGGAGCACACATCTGCAGTTTCAGCCCATCTGGTCCTTTCCTTCGGGCAAGTGGGTGCAGGTTGTGTAGGGCCTAGTTTGTTCTTGAGAAACCCATTCTGCACATCCTTGTTCTCATTCTTTTCTTTGACTGTGTGTGTGTGTGTGTGTGTGTGTGTGTGTGTGTGTGTGTGTGTGTGTGTGTGTGTGTGTTCATGCGCGCACGTGTGTTGTACTGGAGATTGAGACCAGGACCTTTACACTTAACTACAGTGCTGGCCCTTTTAGTTGTTGTTCTTGTTCTTGTTCTTGTTCTTCTCTTGTTCTCATTCCTGTTAAGAGCCGGGGGTTTGCTCTGGGGATCCTCCTGCCTCGGTCTCTCATGGTGCTGAGCTCACACTCATAAGCAAGCACACAGACCCAGCTCTCTTTGATCTCCTAACAGACTCTCAAGGAATAACAAATAGGGTCGAGATATAGTTCAGTGGCAAAAGTGCCTGCCTCAAACAAGGCCCTGAGTTTGGTTCCCAGAACCAAAAATACAAAGCATACACACACAAAACCTGAATAATGCTAGTGTGCAGACACATAGATCTGGTGTCAAGATTCCAACGGAGCCCACCTCTCAAGCAAGTGAGGAGGGGGCGAGAGCGAGCTCCGCCCGCAGTGGCCAGAGCCCGCC
This sequence comes from Ctenomys sociabilis, assembly GCA_004027165.1. Classification (NCBI taxonomy): domain Eukaryota; kingdom Metazoa; phylum Chordata; class Mammalia; order Rodentia; family Ctenomyidae; genus Ctenomys; species Ctenomys sociabilis. The sequence continues at coordinate 22,235 of PVKA01010173.1, read as the reverse complement.
TGCAGTCCCAGCCTGCTCTCCCAGCCCACACGGAGTCCACTGGATGAAGAGGTCACCTGCGGTCAGCAGCCTTCTAGAAATTAACCAATGGCAGTGCGTTCCCCACAGCTGTCCCACCTCCCAGATGCGTAATGAGGCCGACATCATCAGAGAGCAACCCTCGTGCTGACCCTCACTGCTTTTGACCCTCCTCTGACCCTCACCCTAGGGCCCCTGAGGGGAGAAGCCCTTTTTTTCTTTTTTGAAGAGTTCCTTGGTATGGTTTCTTTCTTTCTTTCTTTTTTTAATTGAAGTACAAATAGCAATGAGACAGTTTCAAATCAAATTAAGAGGACAGATTCAATAATTAATACATTGCAAATTGTTTTTGTAATGGTTTGTTGTCATACAAGGTGCATACATGATATTCTACTTACAGACACTATTAGAGTAGATGTTTCTAATCAATGAACTAAGAGAATGTAGCTGTATACTTACCTTATTTTTTTTAAAGCTGAAATATAGCACAGTTTCAATACTTAATACTTTCAACTTTGTTATCTTCCTAGTGGTTGTCCATAGTAGTAAAAGCCAACATAATATCTTGTCCAACCACTATTAATGCAAATCTTGCTTCTCATGGAATTATGCAGAAATTCTGTATATTTATCCTAACTGTACTGTCTACACAAACACATCATGGTTCTTCCTTTGTATCCCCCTTTTTTTGTCTAGACCTGTGAAAGACAGGCACTCCATTGTCCTTAAACCATTATAGGTGCCTGAACTCGGCAACACAATCCAACACAGTCCAGCATTCAACAATAATAGTGAGTTATCTGAAGAAAGTTGTTGACTATAGCCATTTACAGCTCAATTTATTATTATGGCCCCAAGTTATATATCTCATTTTTATACTTTTGTGCTGGATGGCTAAGACTGAGATAAAGCAAGACCTATATAACAAAAAATATAGCTTTTGTATCTGATGAGGTCAGTCCAGTCCCCTCAGGGTTTATCTTGTAATCCTGTACCTCAGTCTGTAGATCCTTTGTCAGTGTCAGCCATGTAGATGAGTCACGGCCATTGCTTGACCAGTTTGCTCTCTGTGAGAGCCTGAGAGAAAGTTTTCTCTCCATGGGACTCTCCCCAGGCACACTACAGATCATATATAACCTTCCTCTGTGGCTCTATAATCTCCTTGATCAGAAAATTTGGGGCACAACAGAGTTCCATGATGTTGCAGTACAGGTTCTCCTATATCCTGAGCCTTCCTGACCTTGAAAGGCTAGGGCCAAAATGTTGGCTGACCTTGCAGCCCTTCTATTTCTCCAAAATTTTTGATCTGTGAACTTAGGTTGTTAATTATCCAGAAGAAAAGCTCAATGGTACCCTGCAGCATATGCTGTTCAGTTTGCTCTATTCTTTTTAGTTGTTGTTGTACATTTCTATTTGTATTTCTCTTTTTGACTTCTTATACTAGGGAGACTATACAATATTTGCACTTTTGTGTCTGGTTTATTTCACTTATGAGTATATGTTCAAGTGGAATCCACTTCAGTATAAATGCCTCAAGTTTATCATTCTTTATAGCTGAGTAACACTCCATTATTTAAAAACACCACATCTTTTTCAACCATTCCTCATGTGACAGACATCTTGGTTGTTTCCAATATTTTGCTATCACAAATTGTGCTACTATAAACATAGATACACATATATCACTATGATATGATGTTTTCAGTTCCTCTGAGAAAATTCCCAGTAAGAGGGTAGCTGGCTTGAATGGGATTTCCAGTCCTACTCTTTTGAGGACTCTCCACACTGATCTCCACAATGACTGCATCAGTCTACATTCTCACCAGCAGTGAAAGAGGGTTCCCATTTCCCCACAACCTCTCCAACATTTGTTGTTGGTTGATTTCTTTATGATAGCCATTCTTTCTGGAGAGAGACAGTGTCTCAGTGTTGTTTTTATTTGCATTTCATGGATGGCTAGTGATGTGGAGCATTTTTTCATATATTTATTCACTTCTTTAATGCTCATTTCTGGACTGGGTCTTTAAATTTGAGGGCCCTAATATATCTTAGTTCTTTATATATTCTAGAAGTAGACTTTTGTCTGATTGCTGATTAGTTAGGATTTTTTCAAAATTTGTGGGTTGTCTTTTCACTTTTTTGACAATTTCTTTTGACATGCAGAAACTCCTCAAGAAGAGTTGATCCCAGTTGTTGATTCTTTCAAGTGTTTCCCGTGTGAACACATGTTTGTTCATGAACTCTTTGCCTACCCCTATGTCTTCAAGAGTTCCTCCTACTTTCTCTTCCAGGAGATTGTTTGTTTTAATGTTTAGATCTTTAATACATTTTGACTTTAGCTTAGTGCATGGTGATAGAGCTGGGTCAAGTTTTAGTTTTCAGCATGTAGAAAGCCAGTTTTTCTAGCACCAATTGTTAAAGAGGCTATCTTTCTTCCAGTAAAATCCTAGTAAACAGAATACAGCAAATAATTAAGAAGATCATACACCATGACCAGGTAGGATTCATCCCAGGGATGCAACAATGGTTCAATATTCACAAATCTATAAATGTAATACACTCAAGCATTGGCCATGACTCATCCACATGGATGACACAGACAAAGGATCTACAGAATAAGGTATAGGATTGCAAGATAAACCCTGAGAGGACTTCATTGACCTCATAAGAAACAAAAAGTACATGTGTTGGTATATAGGTCTTGCTCTATCTAGGTCTTGACCATCCAGCAGAAAAGTATAAAAATGAAGTATACACTGCGGGGCCATAATAATAAGTTGAGCTGTAAATGGCTATGGTCGACAACTTTTTCGGATAACTCACTATTGTTGTGGAACGCTGAACTGTGTTCGATTGTGTCGTCGAGTTCAGGCACTTAGATTAGTTGAATGACAATGGAGTGCCCATCTTTGACAGGTGTAAACAAAGGAAGGGGTATAGAAAGGAAGAATCATGGTGTGTGTGTGTGTGGACAGTACAGATGGGTTAGATAACGCTGTGCTTCTACATAATTCTATGAGAGGCAAGATTTGCACTAATGGTGGTTGGACAGGATATTATGTCAGATTCTAGTACTATGGACAATAACTAGGAAAATAACAAGGTAGAAAGTACTAATTATTGAATTTTTGATGTAATTCAGGTACAAAAAATAAGATACATAAATAGCTACACTCTCTTAATTTACTGATAAGAGACATACGGTATAATAATGTCTGTAAGTATAATATGTATGCACCTTCTATGATACCAAAACATTATGAAACAGTTTGCAATGTATTAATTTATTGAATCCATCTTGTCAAGGTATCTTAAAACTGTCTCATTGACATTTGTACTTCAATAAAATAAAAATAAATAAATAAATGTAATACATTATATTAATAGACTGAAATCTAAAAACCACATGATCGCTTCAGTTGATGCAGGAAAAGCTTTTGACAAAATCCAACACTCATTCATGTTCAAAACCCCACAGAAAGTTGGAATAGATGGACTCTATATCAACTTGATAAAAGCCATCTATGACAACCCAACAGCTAATATAATTCTAAATGGGGAAAAACTGAAATCTTTTACTCTTAGATCAGGTACGTCCTCTATCACCCCTCCTGTTCAATATAGCTTTGGAATCATGAACAACAGCCATTAGAAAAAGAGGGAGACATAAAGGGAATAAGAATAGGTAAAGAAGTTAAATTATCACTATTTGCAGATGACTTGATACTTTACTTGGAAGATCAAAAAAATTCCACCAAGAAGCTACTAGAATTGATATAGAGATTCAATAGCATAGCAGGATACAAAGTCAATACTCAAAAGTCAATAGCATTCCTCTCCACAGATAACAAACACACTGAGAGGGAAACTATAGCAACAATACCTTTTACAATAGCACCGCGGAAAATGAAATACCTTGGGATTCACTTAACCAAGGAAGCCAAAGATCTTTTCACAGAAAATTACAACACCCTAAGAAAAGAGATTATAGAGGATTTCAGAAAATGGAAAGATATTCCATGCTCCTGGATAGGAAGAACCAACATCGTGAAGATGGCCATACTCCCAAAATTGCTGTACACATTTAATGCAATCCCTATCAAACTGCCACCAACATGCCTCCCAGACCTAGAGAAATCATTCCTAAAATTTATTTGGAACCACAAACAACCTAGAATAGCAAAGGCGATCTTGGTCAATAAAGACAAGGCAGGAGGCATCACAATTCCTGACTTGAAATTATACTACAAAGCCACTGTGATAAAATCAACAATGTACTGGCAACAAAATAGACCTGAGGATCAATGGAATAGATTAGAAGACACAGAAGCCTCTGAGAACACACTCAGCCACCTGATCTTCGACAAAGGGGAGAAGCCCTTTTGCATGCTGTTAATATTTATGAGGCCACTCCTCATGTGGAGTGTTAGAGAGCCTGCGGGTCTCATTTGCAGAGCCTGGGCATCACCAGAGGCACCCTGTGAAGACTCTGCCAGGGCTGTGTGTTCCTCAGGTGCAGTAAAGAGAGGAAATTCCAGGTAGGTTGAGAAGGTTCCAGAAAGGGCGCTGGGCTCTGTGGACAACTGGACAGGTCATGAATTAATGGTAAAGCAATGGAGAGGCCCTGATTTTAAAAGGCTTTATTGATGTACAATTTACCCATTTAAGTGTATAGAGCTGGCTGGGCACAGTGATGCAGCTCTATAACTCAGCCCTCTAGAAGGCTGAGGCAAGAGGATCTTCGCCCAGCCTAGACAACTTAGGGACTTCGCAAGACCTAGTCGTAATTTTTTTTAATGTTTAAAGGCTGAGGATGTAGCTCAGTGTGAAGGCCCTGGATTCAAGCCCCAGTGCCACAAAAATATAAATAATAAATAAGTAATCAGTAGTTTTTAGTGCATTCATCAGTAATGCATAGCCATTAAAATTATCAACTTTGGAACATTTTTGTCAGCACACGCAGACACACCCATTAGCACTCACCCCGTTTTCCACAGCCACACTGTCCCTGAACAACCTTGAATCTCCTCTGTGGCTGGTTTCTGATGCAGAGCACAGGTGGCCCTGGACCCATGAACCAAGGTGGCCCAGACTGAGGAAAGGGGAGACGCGGGCAGGAGGGCTCCAGGACCCGGGTTCCTGTGCTGTCAGCCAGGCAGCCCTCCGTGCTCTCCAGAAGCCGGGAGCCAGGAACAGGGCGCTCAGGAGCACAGTCGGCCTCAGGAGGGGCTAGAAGCCGGTGAGAGGATCTCAAATGGCTTTCTCTATTCACTGTACAAAAACATGCCAAGTCATTTTCTTAAAATGAGGGCAGGAGGAGACTTGGAGGGTGGGCAACAGGTATGAAGCCAGCAGAGTTTGGAAAGGGTCACTGGGGACGTCAGGAGAACTGCAGATGTAAGGAGGGTCTCAAGTTCAGGCCCAGCATGGACAGCTTAGCAACTGGGAGAAAACAGTCTTGAAATGTAGAAGGGCTAGGGGATGGGGCCCAGTGGGAAGCCCTGGGCTCAACCCCCCAGACCCAGAGACAAACAAAGCTCCTTCCCTGCCATGTGGCAGACTTCCCCCACCCCAGAAGTTTCTCCTTTTAGCACCCTCTACATGTTTCCAGCAGTTGTTTGGCACAAACGAATTGCCACTTTCCTGCTTTATCAAGAATCTACATATTTGACTTGCACGAATTAAAAGAGTGAAATTTTTCCCACATCCTTGACAACAAATGTACCACCTTGGAAAAGTTCACTTTTGCTCCAGTGGTATGGAAGAGCCTGTTTTGAAATTTATTTCTGTAGATGCAAATTTCACATGATATAAAATCAAACCTTCAAATGAGTGACACTGAGTACTAGTTATGTGGCCCTCCTCTGCCTCCTTTCCCAGTTGTCTCAGCCCCCCAGAGGGACACAGCTTTGTAAAGAGGCCTGTCTCCACCACCCCTGCATCCCCACACTCTGCCTGTGTTCAGGGAAACAGCCCATCAATGGGGTCATGTGACCTATACCCTGCAGGGCTGGCCTCTTTCACTTAGCGTCATGTTGTGTTCAAGACCCATCCAGGAATTATATCTTCTATGAATTTCTTGTAGAATTCAGCTGTGAATCCATCAGGACCTGGACTTTTCTTTGTCGGTAGGCTTTTTATTACGTTTCGTATTTCGTTGGCTGTTATCGGCTTATTGAGAGTTGTTATACCTTCTTGATTCAGTTTTGGTAATTTGTACCTTTCGAGGAATCTGTCCATTTCTTCTGTGTCTTCTGTTCTGTGAGCATAAAGATTCTCGAAGTAACTATTGATAATCTTCTGAATTTCCACTGGGTCTGTGGTGATTTCACCCTTTTCATTCCTTATCGCTCGTACTTGAATTTTCTTTTGCCTCTTTTTGATGAGGTTGGCAAGAGGCTTATCAACTTTATTTAGTTTTTCAAAGAACCAACTTTTTGATTTGTGGATTCTTTGAACTGTTTTCTTCATCTCAATTGAATTAATTTCTGCTCTAATCTTTATGATTTCTTCCCATCTTTGCGCTCTGGGTTTTGTTTGCTCTTCTTTTTCTAGTTGTCAGAGGTGCAGCATTAGGGTGCTAATTTGTTCCCTTTCTGTTTTCCTAATGTGTGAGTTCATAGCTATTATTTTCCCTCTAAGGACTGCATGTGTTGGTATATAAGTCTTGCTCTATCTAGGTCTTAACCATCTAGCAGAAAAGTATAAAAATGAAGTATACATCGAGAGGCCATAATATTAAGCTGAGCTGTCAATGGCTATGGTCGACAACTTCTTTGAATAACTCACTATTGTTGTGGAATGCTGGACTGTGCTGGATCGTGTCGTCGAGTTCAGGCTCCTAAATTGGTTGAATGACAATGGAGTGCCCACCTTTGACAGGTGTAGACAAAGGAAGGGGTATAGAAAGAAAAAATCATGATGTGTGTGTATAGACAGTACAGTTGGGATAGATAACGCTGTGCTTCTACATAATCCTATGAGAGGCAAGATTTGCACTAATGGTGGTTGGACAGGATATTATGTTGGCTTCTAGTACTACGGTCATCCACTAGGAAAATAATTATTGAATTTTTGATATAATTCAGGTATAAAAATAAGATAAGTAAACAACTACACTCTTAATTTCCTGATAAAGAGACATATGCTATAATAATGTCTGTAAGTATAATATCATGTATGCACCTTGTACGATACCAAAACAGTATGAAAACAGTTTGCAATGTATTAATTTATCGAATCTGTCTTATTAAGGTGTCTTAAAACTGATTCATATTTGTACTTCAATAAAATTAATTAATTAATTTTAAAAAAAAAGACCCATCCGGGCTGCAGCGCCTAGAAGATTTTATTCTTTGTGTGGCTGAATCATCTTCCATTACATGCAGGAGCCATGTTTTGTTATCATTTGTCTGTTGATAAGTACTTACTTATTTGGAGTTTTGGGTTTTATTTTGCTGTACTGGGGACTGAGTCCAAGGCCTTTGCCCTGAGCTATGAGGAATATTTTTTTTAACATGGTGATTGTTTAAATTTTTTTAAGAAATTATCACAGTAGAAAACACACTGTCATTAATCCCCTCAAACCCTCCCCACACTTCAGACACTTTTCCCACCATTCTCGACACATTCTGAGCCAGCTAGAAGTGGGCTCTCGTGAGTGTCTTTGGTTGCACAGTCCTGGCTGCTTGGGGGCCTGCGCTGACTCAAAGCATTGCCCTTCTGTCATCAGTTCAACTTTGGAGAAGATCTTGTGAATAAGACATAGGAAGAAAACGTCATGAGCTTCTGAGCCCAGCTTCCATTCGCCAGCGGCATTCACTGGATATTTGATCATGCCAAGTAAAGACACTCCTCAAAGAGCACTCCCAGAACTGCTTTAGAAAGTGACATGAGACACGGGGTATGAGTGTTGGAAGGGGAGTATTTTGAGAGGAATCCATGATAATGTGTCTTTTAATGTTAGAACTTCTAAACATCCGTTCTAAACGTTTATCATATGTCTTAATCATACTTCATTATCCCCAACCCTTTTTTATTTTTAATTTGAAGGTAGGAACTCACTAAACCACTAAGCTGCCCACACTGGGCTCACACCTGAGATCCCCGGGGGCGACAGCCATGCACCGCCATGCCTGGCTGGGCACTGGATTTCTCTCCATGTCTTGGCCTTTGGGAGTGGTGCTGCCATGGACAGGAAGGCAGTGGTGCTTCTGGACCAGGCTGTGGTCGCCTCCCCTCCCCCACTCACCTCTCGCCCGTTTCCTGGAGCATAGCTCCCTCCTTAAATGTCTGCCAGGGATATAAACCTCAGGGATCTCACAGACCCTCTGTCCCAATCCAGATCCCCCACAGAGAGGAGGTGGCCCAGAAGCAGCCCTGCCACCCTAGGCAAAATTTCCAGGCCTCTCCACATGTTCCTCAGGGGCTGAGCACCTATAGAAACATCCTACCTGAGCACGGGGCCAGGGCTGGAGAACGCCACTGTCACGCAGCAGATCCGGTGTTATCACCACCTCCGGCTGCTCCTGACCCTCAGCGGCGCCCTCCGCTGAGCCGACTTGTTTTCCGCTGCTGCGGAGCAGACCCCAGCTCATCCCCACCCTATCGCCCAGGCCTCTCCATCACCCACAGCACAAGGAGGTCCATGAAGGGCACCACCGAATTGCTTCCTCCTGGGGGCGCTGCTCTTGGCCCTGGGAAACCTGAGAAGTGGCCTCTGTTCTTGCGGACTAGAGGAAACTGCAGTTGCTCCCCTAGACAACCCGAAAAGCACAACCTGCCTCAGAGCAAGCAGGCCGCACCTGGGCCAGCGCACAGGCCAGCCCAGAGCCACACCTTTGCACAGCCAATGGGGAAATTGCATTTAATCTATGTTCCAATTTGCACATCCCTGATTCCCAGCACACAATTGTTTCGAGATTGGACAAAAGCTGACGTTTCCCACGAGGGGCAGCTTTCCCCTTGAGGGACGATTTGGCAAAAATGTGGATGGTTATTTCTGATTGTCACATGGGGGCAGTGCTGAGGGTCTCTTGGGTGGAGGCCACACTGTGCCCTGTCCTATAGCTCCCGAACCTCGAGCACCAAGCCCAAGAAGAAAAGCCCTGGCCCAAAACAAAAGCTGCTCTTGATAAACCCAATTGCTGTACCTGAGCCATGAGAGACAGAAAGGAGACTGCGCCGAAGTAATCTGCGTGGTTAGAAGAGGTTTGCTGGCTCTACCTCCCCGCTTCACCACGTGCAGCGGGGAAGCCAAGGTGCTGGCAGCGATGTTCTGTCGACAAATTAACCACAAGTAGCAACCTCCGCCTCAAGTGACGGCGGGTTCTTCAACTCACCACCACAGCGGACTCCAAAGGCCCTGCTAGCCAGCTGTGGCGGTGCACACCTGTAATCCCAGCATTCTGGGAGCTTCCCGAGCCAGGAAGATTGCAAGCTCCAGTCCAGCCTGGGTGACTTACTGACTCAACAAAATCCTGTTTCAAAGTAAATAATAAAAAAGGCTGGGGTTGTAGTTCAGCGGGAAGGCCCTGGGCTCAAGCCCTAGTACTGCAGGGGGAAAAAAAGTAGCCCTCCCTTCCCCTTCTCCCTACAGTGAGCACGGCTCTCCTTCTGGCTCACTCCAACACCTCCTCGCACTTTCTCACACCTCACCTTCTAAAGTGCTGACTCAATTATTCAATATTTTCTGCTATGTAATGAAAATCTGTTCCCTTCAAATTTCCCCAAATCACTTTAAGAGTAAGAATTAACTGTTCCAGAAATAAATATTTATGCATATTACTCCCGACCTCTGCCTCTCTACAAATTATGGAAGGGAAACACTGCACCAACTCCACAAAAACATAAACCTTAAAAATCAAATTGCATTGCATTTAAAAATCCCTGGGATTAACATCAATGAGTGGGAACCTGGAAAGGGTCTGTCTTTCTCGGTTTCTTTAATAGAATTCCACAAATAATCAAAAGAACAAACATTAATACAGGGACAATAATGAGCCAAAATATTTGTTCCCCCATATGCTTTGTTAATAATTCCCATACATATGCCAAAACTCATTTTTCAGCTATGGACTAATAAAATGAGATTGCCCACAAGAATTTAATGTGGTTTCAGACTTCTGCTGCTGTTTTGCACACAAATGAGTTAGGAGAAGAAGTGGCTGTGGGGACAGGAGTGTGTTCTACCCAGATGCTGTCGCATCACCCGTCCTACAGCCGGGCAGTGCAGTGCAGGCTGCTGTTAGCCTGTGACCTGAGCCTTAGGCCCGACCATTCATCATGCCCTGAGACGATCAGAGCTCCTGCTCTTTGAAATGTGAGGCCAGGTGCGGTGGTGTTGGGCGATGCGTTGCCCTCCTGGATTCATCTGTTTTCTGTTGCTGTAACAAAATACCTGAGACTGGCTATTTTAAAAGAGGTTCAATTAGCTCCCAGTAGTGGGGGTTAAAATCCCAAGACTGGACAGCCCCATCCATGTGCTCTGATGAGAGACCGTAGGCCGTATCACTACGTAGCAGAGGAGCAGAATGGGAAACGCGGTGTGCAGAAGGCCTCAACGTGTGTGAGATGGACTGACTTTATAACAATTCATTCTCGGGGCTGGGGAGGTAGCTCAGTTGAATAAGCACTTGCCTGGCAAGTGCAAGGGCCTGAGTTCAATCCCCAGTTCCACAAAAAATTTTAAAAAAAAATTCATTCTCAAGATAACTGCCAGGGTCCCAAGCAAACTGAGTGAATCCCTCCCAAGGGCACTGTCCTCAGTGGCTGCTAGACCCTACCTTTGAAAAGTCCCACCTCCTTCCAACACTGGGAAACAGCTCAGCCACACTGAGGCAGGGCCAACCAGTCCCCTGCCAGCAGTAGACAGGAGCACCCCAAGTGGATTGTCACCATTGTGCAGCAGTGGGCTTGGGGTGGCTCATTGCGCAGCACGATCAGGGCACTAGCTGACAATGACACAGCCAGGGTATTGCCAAACTGGGAGTGCAGAGGCGAGAAAGTTTAATTTCAGAAGTTTCCAGTGCTCAAGTACCTCATGCTGAAGCAAGGGAGCAAATTTGCAGACTGAAAAAGATCACTAAGATGGGTGCTGTTACAGAGACGTGGGCCAGGGCCACAGAGACCGAGGCAGGGTGGGGAGGTCTGCTCTTTCCAGGACCAAAGGTCCTTCCAGAGAGGGTGGCTTGATTGGCCAGGCAGCAAGGGAGGGAAAGGCCTTTTCAAGTCAAGAAGAAAAATGTACACCACAACCAGGGATCTCCTGGCTGTTTGGTCACTGGCTGGACCAAGAGGGTTAGGGTGGGGAGGGAGGAAGGCGTGAGCTGCACTGCACCCCCAGTACCCAGCCCAGCAGCTACTCCGAGCTTCCCACGGAAGAGTTCAGTGCAAACCCTGAGTGCGTTGATATACTGAAGAGATTCTGAAGAGGTGGAAGAGAAATTCAACAATCAGGACAATAGCAAAGGAAATCACAATCTCAGACAGTATGAGAGCTGCCAGAGGAGAGCCAATTTCTAGACTGTGCCTGAGAGAGACAGATCAAGGGTGTGGGAAGCAGATCTCGTCATCCGAGCTGACAGCCCTGGAGTGTTGACAAAGACCTGGGTAGAAATGCAGCAGCAGCAGCAGCTAGAATGCTTGTTATGGGGCTGAGATCTCCTGAACTGGAAAAATGAAAGCTGTCAGCTGTGGGAGATGCCTGTGTCTGTGCCCTGCATGTGGGGTCTCCTGCACGGCAGCCATGGGGGCTGCTGCCTGAGTGGCTTGCAGCTCGCAGGGTGCAGGTGTCACTGCCAGGGAAGGGCCCGGGGCTGTAAACTGCCTTCCCCCTAGAGCCCACAATGACAGGGGGTAGGGTGGGGGAGTTCCTGGCCCTGGATGTTGGCAAAGAGGGCTTGGGGGGTAACAATGCTGGATCTTCCCATCACTCTCGCAGGGTGAGATGTCAAAATGCTCATGGCAGTCGGTGTGCTGGAGGTCTTCCCTTCAAATCCCGAGGTGCAGGATGCTCACCAGGCCACAATTTCAAAACGAGCCAGATGTTAGCTTCCCATCCAAAAGCTTCCTAGGCTTCAAAGATGGGGCTGGGCCAGGCTTGCTGAAGCTGGGGAGGAGAACAGAGAAGGCTGGCACAGGAGACACCGCGAGCTCACTGCACGGGACATCACTGCACTGGTCCTGAAGAGAAAAAAAGAGCTGGTGTGCTGCAGTTTAGATCTGGGGTTCCCCCCACTGAAGCTCTTGTGTCCCCAGCCCCTGAGGCCAATGGCAGGAGGAACCACTGGGAGGCGGGTCCTAAAGGAAGGAAGCTAGGTCACCAGGTGTGTCCCTGAGGGGTCAGCCATACTGAAGCCCCCCTGCTCTCTTTCTCTCTCTCTCTCTCTCTCTCTCTCTCTCTCTCTCTCTCTCTCTCTCTGCTTCCTGGGCACCATGAGAGGAGCAGCTCTGCTCCATCCCACGATGCCACCAAGACACTCTGTCCCCAGGGCCCAAAAGCAATAGAGCTAACTGACTACAGGCCAGAACCCAAGCCCAAGTAGACTTTTCCCCTTTAAACTGATCATCTCTGGCATCTTGTCAGTCACAGAAACCTAAACAAGTGCCCAGAACGCCCTCCAAATTTGTAGGATATGGATTGTGGAGTTTGGGTTTTTTGAAAACTCATAGAAACAAATAAAAGTTGGATCACATTTAGCTCCACTTTCACCTGAGGATCTCACCTGGGTTTGCTGATTCATGAGGCTCTTTCACCAGCATGTGTGACCCTGGCTCTGCCCTGGGAGACAGCCACATGACAATTATTTCTGGTGTATCTGTTGGGGTTTGGGCTGAGCAGCAAGCAGAGCTGCCCTGAGGGCTACGGGATAAGGGATGTGTGGTCAATATTGGACCTTACTCCAATGTAAGGACATGAAGTTTGACACGAGCTGGAGATGACAAACAGAGCTGGAGATGACAGAAAAGTCGCTCAGGAGTGTCTGGGCCAGTTGGGTCCTATGAGGGAATTCAAGGAGCAGGCATCAGTTGCTGCAGCGGCAAGCAGAGACACTGAAAGGACACCCAGACCTGGGGCAGATTTATTTACACTGAGAGGCAGTGATCGCGATCATTCTCAGAGTATCAGGCCCTGAGCTCTGCTGCTCTAGGGTTTATCTGAGATAAGCACAGAGGCAGAGTGGCCTGTCAACTGCGGACCGGTTTATACACTGTGCATCACAGTGACCAGCTGTTTCTAAGAGACAGGAGCAGCTGGAATTGGAACAGGAACTGTTACCTGGGCAACTAACAAACAGGTATACTAAGGCTGGCAGAAAGTGAAGGGGCATTTCCTGCTACAGTGCAGGGCAGCAGGTGCTGGGAGGGGCGGCAAAGCCCGTGCACCCCAGGCTGGGTGGGGGAAGGGAGTGGGATCGCAGCACTGTGTGTGCCCACCACCATAGGGGACAATCAGACCCTCTATCCCCCCCATAAGTCCCTTTCCTACCAGCTCTGAACAGAGCTCCTCGGTCAAGGGACACTGGGACAAGGAGCCCCGCCTTGCCACAGGTGGTCAGAAGTCCTGCACGAGGGGGCAGAGGAGCTTTAAGGTGAGGCACTTCATCCCAGGACAGTATCATTTTGGAGTTACATGAATAAAATTTATTACATAAACATTTCTTTCATGCAATTCACAGAAAAATGTTGATTTTTTTTCTAATTAGCTATATGGAAAGTTTGATTGATTTCAAAAATCTTAAAAATAAAGAACACTGGATGGGGCCGGGGAGATGGCTCAGTGGAATAAGCGCTTCCCTGGCAAGCGCAAGGGCCTGAGTTCAAAAAAGAACACTGGAATGCAAATTTAAACTAGCCTATTCACTATACCCCAAAGATGGACTAAAAAAAATGGCTTAATGTTTAAAATTCTTGAATTGCCAAACAAAGGGGAAAAGGAGACAGAGACAGAGACAGAGACTATAAAAATAAATTTAATGAAACACTTGAAGTTTCAGATTTGGGAAATGTTTTTGACTGTACTAAAAAATAGCAAACTCACCATCTTAGCCCTAAAGGCCCACCTCCGTGGCACTAAGTTCATTCAAAGTATTTTGTGGTCATCCTTACCGTCCACCTCCTGAACTGCTTTCTTCTTACTGAGTCTGTGTTCACTAAGCACTGACACCACTGACACCCCAAGGCCTGAGGACCAGCTTTTCACTCTCTGTTTCTGAACTTCACCTCCCCTCCAGGGACACCCACAGAATCTGTCCTCTGTACTTCGCTTAGTGTAAGGCCCTCAAGGTCCACGCCCAGCAGAGCCTGTGCCAAGATTCCCCTTCTTGTTCAAGGCTAGCTGATACTCCATTTAAATTGTTACATTGTCTTCATCTTCTGCAAAAATGTATTGGTGGACATTTGGGTTCCTTTCACTTTTGAGGGGAATTCAAATACCTGTTCACGCCCCCAATTTTGATTTTTTGTGTGCCTATGCAGAAGCAGAATTTCTGAATCCCATGATAATTCTACTTTTGATGTTTAAAGAAATTATCGTATCAGTTTTCCGGGTGACCACATCATTTTACATCCCCACTAGCAGTGCACAATCATTTATCTAAAAAATAATAATAAGTTTCTTGGGCTGGGGAGAGAACTCAGTAGAATAAGCATCTGCCTGGCAAGCTCAGGGTCCTGAGTTCAACCCCTGGTACTACAAAAAAAAGTTGCTTAGGTTGTTTTTAAGAGAAAAGTTAAGTGTGAAGGTGCCAAGTTACCATTTACCATAGTGCCTCTCCCTGCCATGCTCTGCAAAGGACAGCCACAGTGGCGCCCGCATTCCCAGGGACAGCAGAGCAGCCAAGGGCTCTCTCTTGGAGATACGAGTTTTTAAACTACAAGCAAATTTCAAAGTACCATTTTTGATATGATGACTGCAATTTATGGTTCTAGTAAGGAGCTGCTAGAGACAAATTCAAAGAAACCTTATTTCTTTTCATTGACCTATTTCACTTACATTTAAAATTCAGAGCCCCATAAGTTTCTGTCTTTGAACAATGGTCTATTCTACATCCACATTAAGCGAAGGCTGAGGAAGACGCCATCCAAAACGATGCAATTAAAAACCACTTTACACTGCATAATGGCCAATTATGCCTCAGTGCCCCGAGTCACACATCACCTGGTCGCACCAGACACTGGGAAAATGGATGGCCATGACTAGAGGGTCTCACTTGTCCCTCGGTGGTCTTGCTCCACCCGCACTGGGATTCTTCTAAATGGCTCTGACTTAAAGTAATAGAAAACATTTAAATAATAAACGCAATATGGATTTTCTTACTGGAAAGGAAATAGATGCTATGATCGCTGTCAGTCATTTATACCCCCAGTACCTATTTTTGAGCCCCTGTGGGTTTATGGAAATTGGTTTGGAGATGCTGATTTAATTTTAAGTCTTTATCCATAAAAATGATATGGAAACTGCTCTTGGATCGATCCTTAAAACATAGATGGTGTCTTCTTCTGCAGAGCTGGATGAAAGGGAAGTCTCCAGGAGTGTCTCTGTAGGGTGGGAGGGGTCAGAGCACACTGGATACCACTGAATCAATGGATTCTGCATCTGTGGTTCAGCCTATTGCAGAAGGAAACTGACCCTAACTGTGAGGCCGTCACACCCTGGCTGCCCTGATGGGCTTCCCGGGCTGAGGACATCCTCTATGGAAGGGGACAGAGCTGGCCATGGAGCTCTCCAGGGTGCTGGACAGCTGAGGTCACTCCCAAGTTTGACTGCAAACTGCTCTTCCAATAAATTCAAGGCAGCGTCCAGGGATTCTAGGGTCTCTCGTGCTGTTACCAGGGTGCCAGGCTGGTGAATTACATGCATTTCAGACTGGATGGTTCCCAGCTGAGTGCTTCCATCTGATTCAAGAAAGTCAGTCCATTAGAGACCTCTTTGTGACTGGGTGACAGCTTGTAGAGAAGCTGAATGTTTTCAAACCTTAAGCTTGCAGTGCAAAAATAATATAAGAATTCAAGTTAGCTTCCATCATGATCTCTACTTCTTTAGGGAGTAGAAACCTGACTTAGTCACTCTGGGAGTCTCTGCTCCTGATCTTATTTTCTATTGCTATATATAAGAAATCAATCAAAACTTTAAAAACTTTCTAAATTCAGTTATTACTCAGTCATGGAGTTACAGGGCTATAACCCCCAAATTCTGTGAGGCTGAGGGAAGAGAACTGCAAGTTCAAAACCAGCCTGGGTGATTGCACACACACGCACACACAGCACACACAGCACACACGCACGCATGCGCACACAGCACACACGCTTCTATTATTACCTTTCACAGGTTTTGTGGGTCATGAATTGGGGGTCATGGGGTGGCCAGGCTCCAGGTCTATCACAGAAACAGTGGCTGGACCTGAAAAAGCAGGCAGGCATGGGGCTTCGGGGCTGGGCCCACATCTCCCTCCTCACACACATCCCAAAGCCTCTCCCTATGGTGCTGCACTCCTGAAAGTTTAGTGGGTACAGGGAACCAGACATCTGACCCAGGGACCAAAGCCTGCAAGATCCAGGATTCCAGCAAGCAGCAAGGAAGCTGTGGCACCATCTGAGAGCTATGACTTATTCTGGAGGTCATAGGGTCATTTCTACTGTGGTCCTAGGTTCAAGCAAATCAAAAGCTACCAAGAGTGAGGGGAAGGGATAAGGTTCCAGAAGAGTGTACTCAAGTCCCTGTGCCCTCTGCACTCCTAGCAGGTCCCAGAGCTCACAACAGATAAATGCCTTTCAGCTGGCATCTCTATCCCAGCTCCTCCAAAGGCTCATGTGCTGTCCCCTCAATGGACAGGTAGGGCTGCCTGAGACCTCTCTGCCCAGCACCTGGGTGGCCTTCTCCTTCCTTCTGTCCTCACACTGGATGAGGAATAAGGGCCCTCCCAGTTCAGAAAGAGTGTGTTTTTCCTCTACCCCAGATCAGATCTGACTGCCACAGTCTACCCTGGCAACCACCAAGACCAGTTCTTCCTATAGAAAGCCCTTCCCCATCTTTGTTGAAGCCCAGGAAATTTGTATTTGGAATCCCATAGAAAAGCTATTGGAGTTCTGGTGAGTTAATTGCAATCTACCACTTCCAGTGCAATCCATGGTGAGAATGAAGACACTACAGTGCATTTGTAGTTCAGGGGAACCCAGGGGTCCCAGCAAGGATAATGGCCAACCAGAACAAAGGCCTTGACCCAGGGCCAAATCTGGGTTTTATTAATTCATGAAGAAGGAAGTGGCTTGAGGATGAGTGACTGTGACCATGGTAGGAAGTACATGAGTGCTGTGAGCTGGGCCAGGTAGGAGGCCTGAAATCAACCCTGTGATATGCAGAGAGAAGCATATGCAGAAAGAGTAATCTGCATACCACAATTGAGGCAGCATGTAATGCTCAGGGGTCAGGGCTTCCTCTCTGATGTGTAATCTATTATGCCCTGGGAAGTCATAGCCTCTTATCACAAGGCTCCAACCCCAACTGACAGCATGGAGCATGGCTCTCCATCCTGCCTGGGCTCATCCATGCTTTCTTTGGGAGCTATGGGGGGGGGGGGGATTGCCCTATCACCTTACTTCAAAGACTACCCATCTGCACCTTAGCACGACTAATTTGCATTGCTTAAAGCCAATTAAAGGGATAAGAGAAAGTCCTAGCCAGCTCTGCATACATCAACACATGGAATAGGGCCAGGTTCCATCAAACTGGAGACGACTTCTCCTCCTCCAGGGAGAGTTGCCCAGGAGGTCCTCCACACCCCCCAGTCACCTGGTGGGGACGCAGCACACAGAACCCTCGCCAGCACCTGAACTGCTGTTTCCAGCCGACCTCCCAATACCTTTGGGAACATTTACTCCCCAGGGCTTAGTGGTTCCTCAACACTTCCACCAAATCTCTCCAGCTCATATTCAGACCTCAGTTCTTTAAAACTGGCTCCAGCTTTAATGTTCCCAAAGGTAAGGTATTGACATTAGTAATTGAGGCTGAATTTTCAAAAAGCCTACAATTGCCTCACTCACTGGCTGCCAAGTGAACCTTGAACTGACGGAATGTTCGTGAGCAGGCTGCACCAGTAACGCAGACCAGACGCGTCTGCACCTTTCCAGTGTCAGAATTTACTGGACAGCAAATCTATGAGCTGTATCAGTTTTATCAGCCGTACAGGGCCTTGTCTATGTCACTAATTCTCTAACACTCAAGTTATGCCTCACACTTCGCACTATGACATAGAGTTGTAGACTGGCTACTAAGTGGTTGCCGTGGCTGTAGGATTCCAAGAGGTAGAACTGAAAGCCAAGGCAGAGAGGCCTGAAATCTCCACGGATGGCCAGATGTGATCACAGACCAGGAAGAGCTTGGCCAAGGACCCGCAGGGCCTGTGAGGACCACACAGATGGATCAGAGCTGGAGCCTGGATGGCAGGTGAGCAGGCTAGCCATTTGGACCTCCCATCCAGTGGATAGATGGAGTGGGCTGAAACTAGAGTTCTCCACCTGTCATCCTTATGACACACAACCAAGTGATCTGATGACAGGTCAGTGTGGTACCGCCATGTCTCAGGGCTGGGTGTCCCTCCATCTACATGACCCAGATGAGAGAGTCACATCGTTGTTCGTCTGCTATGTTTCCCAAGCTCATGGCATGTTTTTCTCCGATATAACTTTGATACGACATGGGTCTATGTGGCCCTGATTTACTGTGATGAGGTTACAGACAGTAAGTTTTGCTAGCAAGATCATTATACTTGCTAGTTCACACTTAGGGTTTGTGCTGTGCAGCTGGGGGGTTGATAAGCTTGGTGTATTCACATCTGCTGGCTCTCACGGGGCACAAACAGGTGACCACATCATCCTGCCCTGGCTTCTCCACCCACAGTGAAGCAGGCTGCTGTTCTATGAAATACGGACACTCAGAGTAAAACTCAAAGATACACATGGAGGAGTCACTGCAGGAGGCCACCACCTGCTCCACACTGCACCCGTTCCTCTTGGCCCAGGAGCTCTGGCATTCAGAGGCTAACAGAGGAAGGAAAAGAAGTATGTTGGTCAGTTCTTCATGAAAGCACTGAAACATGGGCACTCCACCGCCCATGGTGGGCAAATGGTCACCAACCCCTGCTTGACAGACCCAGTCAGATGCGAGGTGACTTCCCAAGGCCCGAGGGGCCATGATAGCCAAGTCCAGCCAGGGGTGGGCCTTGGATGTGGGATCCAAGTGTGAGACTTGTGACTTCCTCATTACTTCACTACGTCTTGAACAGATAGATGCTTTGTCACATTTAATTGGGCTTCATTTTTCATGCAAATCCCCAAATTCTAACATGGAAATTTAAAACCAGGGCCATTATCTGAAGTCTGGGCTGCGTAGGTGGCCTGCTGTTTGTCATCAATAGCAACACAATGATGCTCATGTGTGACTGTGTCAGACTTGCGTCTCTTCCCTCCTACGCATTCTTAAGGCTGGTTGCTCTTGAATGGCTTGTGGTGGCTGCAGTGAGCAGGACCGGGTGACACAATGATGCTAACACAGTAGTCAGGCATTAAGCATCTGTTACACACATTTCAGATGGGTGCCTGCCTCCCACTGGATCTACTTCATCTCAGGGTTCTCCACTCCGCACACCAACTGCTGTTATTTCCATACCACTTCTCATCTCCCAAGGGTCTTGGTAAAATAGTGTGTAAGTCAACTAAAACTCCCATGAGGACCAAAGAACAGGCAATGAATGAATTCATCAAGTTGCTAGACCGAGATACCTCAGGACAAAAGCAATATATTCCAAGAAGAGAGCCCTGAACACAAGGAGAATTAACGGTGTGGGACCTGATTCTCTCCCCTCTCACAAGTGTCTCTAGTTGCACTGGCATGGCTGCCTCAGTGTCCTGAATCAGTTCAAAATACTCTTCTTCATGGCCATTTTGACTCTGGGGGCAGAAGCTGTATGGGGCCAGAGCCCGTGAATAAGGTGGCTAGGACATGGCATCGCATGTTTATGAGCCTGCCTTTCTGTTAGGTGGCACTGAGCAGCGGCGGTCACTGGAGTATTTTGAGAGGGTCCCATCTGGTGATGTTGCTCACAGAAGAGGACTCCAGAGCTGCTTCAAAAAGTAGCACAATTGATGGGAGGAGCGGATTCAAGCAAAGGGGAAAATTTTGAAAGGGATCCGCAGCCATGCGATAAGACATCTTTTTTATTATAAATGTTCATGTAATTATTGTACTGGATACAACACACATTACTATATGCTGAATGCAGTGGACTGTTTATGTCCTGTGGCTTCCTCTGAGAGCAGAATGATCCTGGCTGCCAGTAGTTCAGGCTCTTGTAGGCCTTGGAGGCTTCCGCTTCTTCTGCAGCTTCCTCCACCATGGTTGCTCTGTGACACGTGCTATGATCCTACTTGGATCCTCCTGCATTTTTCTGACAGTGCCACTAAATGATGTTCCATGTCACTCATTTTTTTCGGCAAATAGGTTTCCTCTCTGATAATCAGTCCAGAACTTTGTAGATCCAGTATTTCCAACAAAAAATGTCCACCAGCAAGGAATAGGGGCACATGCATGTAATTTCTGCATTCTTGGAGGGTGAGGTAAGAAGATCACAAGTTTAAGTCATTACTAGACAACTTATTGACACAGGGAGTCCCTGTCTCAAAATAAAAGGGGCTGGTAATATCACTCAATGTGAAGGCCCTGGGTTCAATCCCTGGCACTGGGAGTAGAGAGATAAAGAGAGACAGACAGACAGACAGACGCGGAGATAGACACAGAGACAGAGAAAGAAAGACAGAGAGAGAGGAGGAGGATGAAGAGGAGAAGGAGGGGATGGAGGAGGGAGGGAGGGAGGGCATGGGGTTCACTGAAGATCTGCACTAGGACCACAGACTGCCTTTCCATATAAAATCTGCACCCCCTCCATATAGAATCAAGCACCTATCCATCTCCTAGAGAAATGCAGCCCTGGGGAAAAGATCCCTAGAGTTGCCACATCAAAATGTCAGCTGGTAAATCACCTCCCTGCCCAGCTGACTGACTTAGCAAGCACCTATGATGTCTCAGGCAAATTCTAAATTCTTGGGGTGTAGTAGGGAAGAAAACCAATGGCTAGGCTCCTATTCTTGTGCAATCTAATTTTGTTCACTCACCCCACAAAGGGTTACTGCACTTGTTTCTTCTGCATGGTACTGAGGACTTGAACTCAGGATCTTTCAACTGAACTGCATCCTCAGCTATGTTTTTATGCTTTGTTTTGAGACACAGACCTAGAGATGTCTCCATGTTCCCCAGGCTGGGCTTGAACTTACAATCCTCCTGCCTAAGCCTCCTAGAATACTGAGACTATAGGCATGTGCCACCACCATGCCTGGCTCCTCAACAAAGGTTTATTAAGTACTTACAAAGATTAATTAAGCACTAATAAATAAATGTCTATTAAGCGAGGTTTATTAGGCCCTGAGGGAACAGCCAGAAACAAAACCAAAGCCCTCCACTCCAACACACACTAGCCGGATGTGCAGAGAGCAAATGAGCCGACACAACAAATGCTTTCTGAGCCGGGTGCTTCCCGTGGGCTTGCTTCATTTTGCATGTTTCAGTTTGTGCTGCTTTATCTTGGCCATAGAATTGGATTTTCCCCCACAGTGCTGCAATAAGGTAGGTTGCTTTCCACGTATTAATTTCCTAGTGTGTGCCAGACATTTCTAGTCTGGTGAACTGAAAATAGAAGCAGCAGAGAATCTACCAGTGAGCCCCGCGGCTCCCAAGCACAGCCTACAGGGGGCCGAGGAGATGAAAGGCTGGAAGTCCCAGGCCATCAGACCCACCAGTGTCAGCTGGAACCTAGACTTCAGGAGGGGACTGGAAAAGCTCCCAGAAGAGCAAAACGGGCAAACCATGGCTGAACTGAGGGGGACTCAGAAAACAATGAAGACCTTTGTGAGTGTCCAAGGGGATGTGCTTGTCCGGCCAGAAAGAAGCCACTCACCCAAGACAGATACCGTGGCATTTCATGTCTGGGGGGCCTTCAAGTAGTCAAGTCTCCAGAGACAAAGTCAAACTTGTGGCCAGGCAGTTATTGTTTGGTTTGGTTTTCTTTGTGTTGTTCGCACTCCTGGGGATTGAACCAGGGCCTTCACACTGAGCTACATCACCAGCCCCCTCCTGGGTCCCGCTAAGCTGCCCAGGCTGGCCTCGA
>PVKA01010172.1:49166-65516 GCA_004027165.1 Ctenomys sociabilis | reverse complement strand
ACTCAGGCCCTTACTCTTGCCAGGCAAGGGCTTATCCTACTGAGCCATCTCCCCCGACCCCCCTCTGATATTTTCTTCAGTCTATCTCCTTTTTTAGAGTATTGTAATTTTCAATGTAGAAATCTTTTCCTTCCTTTGTTAAATTGGTTCCTGAGCATTTATTTTTAATGCTAGTATAAAGGATATTGTTTCCCTAATTGTTCTTTCAGTGAATTTGTTATCTGCATACTGTTGTGCTACTAATTTTTAAGTGTACACTTTGTATTGAGCTGAATGTGACTAAATTATTAAATCTAGAAGTCTTTTTGTTGAGTTTTAGGGATCTTCTATGTAGAATATGGTGTCATCAACAAATAGTTAATTTAACTTCTTCCTTCTTATCCTCATTCATTTTAGTTTTTTCTCTTGTTTAATTGCTTTGGTCAGTGTTTCCAAGAACTATATTGAGTAAGAGTGGTGACAGTGGACATCCTTGTCTTGTTCCTGATTTTAGAGTGAAAGCTTTTACTATGATGTTGGCTATTGCTTTGTCATAGGTAACTTTTATCAGATTGATAAAAGACCATATATTTCAATTTTCTGTAGGGATTTTATCATTCATGAGTGTTGAGCTTTGCAAATAGTTTTTCTGAATTTATTGAGATTATATGTGATTTTTGTTTTGGTTCTGTTGATACAATAAGAATTATATATACTTAATAACATCACTGGAAACATCCTTGCATCTTTGAGATGAGGTTTCCTTGGTCATCTTCCTAATAATTTGCTGCATTCTGTTTGCCAGTATCTTCTTGAAAACTTTTGTACCTGTGTTTCTTAGGGAGATTTACCTGAAATTCTGTTTGTTTGCTTGTTTCTTTCTCTGTGTTTGGTATCAAGGTAACTTGCTTCTAGGAATGACTTTGAGAATATTACTTCCTTCAATTCTACTAAAGAGTTTGAGAAGTAATGGCATGAGAACTTCTCCAAATTTAACTAAGCCTAAAGTTTGTCCAAGAGAAGAAATGATAAAATAAGAGCATATGATACTAAGAAAACTATACTAAGAATCATTATACCAAAGACTTGGTTCTTTGAAAGAATAAATACAATTCATAAACTTTTAGTCAAACTTATCAAAATAAAAGGAAAGACTCAAATTTGTGCATTTAGGTATGAACACTATGAAATGAAAATGGATCCTATAGAAATTAAGAAGATCAGTAATACTTTGAAAACACAGAATTCACAAATACTTATGAATTACCAAAGTTCAACCAAAAAGATGTAGAAATTCTAAATAACTCAATATGTCAATCGAATTAAAAATGCAATTGAAACTTACCAAGAAAGAAAATCCCAACTCCTTACGAATTTTCTTTTTCTTAAAGTTTATTATAATTTCTACATAATTGAAGTCCAGTGGGACAAATTCATTCCTGCAACTTAAGCCCCCCTATGTATCAGGGGATAAAAGTTTTAGTGAAGTAAAACTGAAATGAAAAAAAGACTTTAAGCATCTCTTAAATGTTTTAAAAAAATTTCCATACTAAAACTTTAAAACATCCTCAAATTTGAGATTTCACATGCATGAAATGATCATAAAATTTGGGCTTAAGGATTGCCCATCATATAGGCCTAGGTTCAATTACCAGGTAGAACAACAGCAACAACAACGAAATCAGATGCAGAAGACACTCATATCTTAGAGGTCATTGCACATCTTTGAAAATAAAATTACACTGCTATTAACTACTCTACTGAACTGTAGCGAGATGGGTACAGGATATGAACCCTAATTTGGTTTTCAGTATGATATTATTAGCCAGGCATGGTGATGAACAAAGTAATCCCATCATTCAGGATGCTGAGACAGGAAGATTACACTGTGTACAAGGCCATCCTGAACTATATAGTGAGACATTGTATAAAAAGAGTAAATTTGGTAGCAGATGTAGCATGAGAATATATGTCACAATTTCCTGCAACTATTCTGCAAAAACAAGTCATATTGTCCTAAAAATTGTATATATTAGATATCAATCAGTTTAACTAATCTTCCTCAAATTAACTCTCACCTATTAGTTTCTTAAAATTATAGTTAGTGTTCCTTTATTTACTTAGTTTTTGGTGTTTTTTTTTGAGACAGGATCTTAATATGTAGTTTAGTGCAGTCTTGATCTTATGTGTAGCCCATGCGGGCCTCAAACTCATGATGACCCTCTTGTCTCAGCCTCCCAAGCTCTAGAACTATACATGCGGGCCACCATGATCAGCTAAATCAGTTTTTAAAGTAAGATTTCTCAGAAATTCACCACGCAACGATTTTATTCTATTAAAATAAAAACTGTAGCTATCATATACACCAACCACAACATTCCTCTCCAAAGGGGACCGCACTGAAATCTCAAATGAGCTAGCATTCTGTAAGTGCCACAATATGGCAATGTATAATTAGCCGCACAACTTTATGGTTTTGAATAAATTCATAATTTTTGTCTTGAAAACTAAATGACTAATCTAAATGATAAGGTTGCAGTGTTTGCATCAGTTCCTTACTAGTAAGAGATTTCTTATATATTAGAAACCAATCATGTCCATAATACATATATTTTGTGTTGTGTTCTTTGTTTCACATCTCATTTACCCTCTCCATTCTCTATATCAAGGGTAACCACTATTTCGTTATTCACATTTGTACTTTTTAAATTTTTAGTTTAACATATAAGCTACATCAAACGCTATATTTCTTTGAGCATCTGACCCATTCATGTTGGACAAATGGCATGGCAACTCCCTTTTAAAGTTCAGTCCTATTCCATTGTATACATGTACCATATTTTCTTTAAGCATTCTTCCATCAGTGCACTTAGGTTGTTTCTGTGCCTTAGGTGATGTAAATAACGCTGCAATGAATTTCAGAGTCAAAAGCTACCACGACTCCTGACTGAAGAATGTGTAATAAAACTATGATGAAACAATGCGGTAAATACTGACATAAAACCGGTAAAATGAACCAGGAGATGCAAAGAGAGCCCAGAATATGTCCAAATTTATATGATTAACACTTTTTTGACAAGCTCACCAAGAGGACACAGCAGTGAAAAGAATAATCTCTCCAATCAACAGTGATTGGAGAGATGACTCAATTACCAATAATGAATAATGAATCATTTACCAATCATAATGATTCAATTACCAATAATGAATCATTAAAGAGATCAGCAGTTGAACTTTATTCAGTAATTGTTTTGCAAGAGAATTTGAAAGTTTCCTAGGAAAGACCACTACATTTTTACAAGTAATCTTCACATCTCATGTCCTAGTAAGCCTGTTCATAGGTTCCAAGTTATCACAGTACAGATAGCAGCAATCTAACAGCCATGGGCTAGATATGGTCTGTCACTTACTTTTGACTAATCAGAAACTGGATTTTACATATTCAAATTACTGAAAAAGATCAAAAGGAAATACAGGAAATTCAAATTTCAAGATTCATAAATCAATTTTATTAGATGACATTATATATATACTTATTTAGATGTTGTTTATAGCTCCATCTGTGCTACTGAATGCGCAAAGTAGCTTTGGCAGAGTCCGTAGACCACACATTCCTAAACTTTTCAGTAGCAAAACCTGTCCATAAACAGTATTTCAACTTCCTTGTCAGTACAATATACAAAGAGAATTTACAAAGAAAGCAAGGCAGAGAGCATCACAATCAATGCAAAGCTACCATGATAGAAACAAGATGCTCTGGAAAGAAAAACAGACCCATGGTTCAATGGAACAGATTAGAAGACTCAGAAACAAATACAAAAGCAGTCACTTTATCCTTAACAAAGGAGCCAAACATGTTCATGAGAAGAAAGATAGCCTCTTTAATAAACAGTACTGGAAAAAATGGATTTTCCACATGCTAAAAACTAACACTAGATCCATATCTTCCATCACCCACTAATCTTGGAAGGCATCAAAGATCTAAATACTAAAACTGAAACACCAAATCTGAAAGATAGAACAGGTAGAACCTAAGTCCTTGGTATAGTCAAAGATTTCATATACAAAGCTTGATCTCACAGGAAATAAGACAAAGAATAAACCACTATGATTGGTGTTTATTAAGAAACTTTTATACAGAAAAAGAAATCATGAACACAGTGAAAAGACATCCCTAAGAGTGGGAAACTTTTTTTGCCAGCTGTTCCTCAGATAAAGAGCTACTATCTAGAATATATGAAGAACTAAAAAAAAATCTGACTGCCTCAATTAAATTCATCAAAAAATGGGCATCTGAATTGAATATACATATTTTGGATGAAGAAATAGAAATGACAAATAGATGAAATACATCCAACATAACTCATCATTCAAGAATTGTAAATTAAAACAATCCTCAGACCACCTCACTGCAAAAGAGAATGGCTTTTGTCAAGAAATCAACCAATCACATATGCTGTTTAGGCTGTGTGGAAAAAGAAACCTTTCTCCACTGTTGATGGGAATATATATTGGTACACCCTTCATGGAAATCAGTATAGAGACTCCTCAAAACTCACACTTGATGTTGTCTTTTCTTTTCTTCCAGGTATTCCCCTTTTAGCATATTCCTGAAATAATTAAAAACATCACACATATCACAGAAATATATGCAGTTCGTGTTTAAAGCAGCAAATTTGTTATAGCTAAATCTAGGTAACAACTCAAATGTCCACCAATTTCCAAAGGTAAAGAAGATGGAAGAGTCTGCTGGCTCAGCTCAGCTATGCAGCTTCTGCCTGGAAAGCTTGATATCCTGAGTTTGATTCCTGTCTCCACCCCAAAGAAAAATAAAAAGATGTATAGTGAAGATGTAGCTTTTTAAAAAATATAATGGTGCCTTACTCTGCCATAAAGAAATTTTAGCTTGAGATACTTGTAGCTAAATGGATGAACTTTGAGACCAGATTTTTAATTGAAATAAATCCAATACATATTTGAATGTCATATTATTTCTTTTTTTGTGAGAAGCTGTAAGTGTAAATAATCCAAATATATCATAAGTACTGGGTAATTAGAAGACACTGTTGAAAAAGATAAAATAGGGAAAGGGGAGGGAGAAAGGAAGGAAGAATATGAAAAAGAGAAGGAATAAATGGAAACAAAGTTTTTTAAGTAAGTAGCAGAAGAATGGCTGAAGGAGAGAAAAATGGGAGAAAAAGTAGCAGCATGATTCGTGATCTGCAGCCACAAATGCTCTGAAGAATGTGATCATTATGCATATCTAAAATATATCAGCAAAATCTAAAGGAGAGTCAACATTCTGAGAAATCACTTCAATAGTGTGCAAATTTAAATCTTATTTGTCTGAATCAAATCTTGGATTTTAACCTTCTAGAACTTTCAATGAGGACTTAATTTTATTCAATATGCCCTTTTAAAGCAATCTTTAATACTGTTAGCTAATTTAATGGAAAATAAGGGCATTGCTTTATCTCATAGACTGCATCCAACATGAAAGTATTTTGGGGTTAAAGAAATATTTCTGGATTGAACTGACCATTGCTTTATAAATGCTTGACAGTTTTATGGATTAATTCTGAAAGTAATTCTTGTTCTACTTGAGTTGGAAAAAACTGGAAACATCTTCCACTACAGAAAATGTTCTTATATAAGGGACTATTGCATATATATATATATATATATATATATATATATATATATATATATATATATATTACTTCAACACAGAAATATGTGAACCATAGTGTTTTAAAATTTTACAGTGAAATCTTCATTATATAGGAAGACAGTTTTTATGAGCACCTGAAACCTCTGTCTGTGAGACATTAATGACTTGGATGACAGATGTGGGGCATTTTCCACGACACTGTCAACCACTGCACACTGAGAGTTAGGTCTCCTAAAAATAGTTCTGCAAGGGATATCCAGCTATGTCTTGTCGATGATCATGTAGGAAATCTGTATTTGTAGGTCATACAATGTTGCATGGATTTAAGATCAACTTTTAAGATATTCTTATAAGTAAAGTAGGTCACCAATTGAATAATTTTACATGTATAATTTTGATTAAATGATCAGTTGTGTTTTTCTTGATCTTGATATCCTAATTGCATTCAAAACTTTTTGGACCTCATATTATAAAACAAAATTTTCTCAGATATGTCTGCCTGATTCCTAAAACTTATCAAAAAAATTTAGGCAAAAGAAAGTATATCACACATTTTAAAAATGTTGAGTAAGTCTGTAGGTAGATGGTGATGATAAATTGTCTTTTTCTGGTATGTCACGGTATCATTTTATTATTTAGATTTCTGAAATCTAATGATATCATTAGATTTCATGTAACAGCTGGAACCATCGAAGAATGTAGCAGTTTAACTGATTTTGAAATTTTTTCTCACTGCACTATTAATCCACCTTAAAAATATTGTTTTTATATACCTATGAATACAGGGTATCTATATCATGCAAAATATGTTGCATAAAGGATGTGATTATTTTATTGATGTATTTTCATTATTTGATCTGTAAGAAATAACATATGAAAAAGAAGTTATTGTAGTCACAGGTGCCATTAAATGGATATAGTAGTTTTTTTTCCCACAGTTATGGCTAAAACCACTTATTTACTTCAGGATGAAACTTTATATACATATACTTGGATCTTTTTATTTATTTGGCAGAACCGGAGATTGAACTCAGGCCCTTGTGCTCACCAGGCAAGTGCTTATTTCACTGAGCCATCTCCCTGGCTCCCTTGCATCTTTTTCTGTTGGATATATTTTATAAAACACCAAAACTGTACCTATAGGTTATTAAAAACTGATTTCCTTTAAGTAATGTGAATAGCTTTATTTGTACATTTTAATATGAATTTAATAGTGAGGCAATGTTTCACAATTCTGCTGTATAATTTATCTTGATTCTAATCTTAATTCTCTGACCATCTTGGTAGTTACAACCTCTAAAAATTTAACAGGAGAAATCCATATTGGCTTTCTGGTACCTACTGTGGACTGCCTAGTTTTCTAATTATAAGCACAGTCACCTACTATCATAGCACATGCAACCCTCATGTTTGGTATTCTGTAACAAAATGTTTACCCAAGACACTGTATGAGTCATATGGCAATGTGCAGTAGACATATACATCTGTGGTACACGTCAAAAGACTTTGAAAGTTAATCATAAAATGAGAATTTTAAGAAACTATGTTTATCCTGGTCATAACAGGTTACTCCATTAAAGCATATAATTTTAATATTTTTATGTACCAGTTAAAAATTAATTTAAAAAAGCCACATATTAAACCTTTCTTTTTCTTAGCTCTCTCATAATTGCTCTGACTCTTAGGCTCACTATCATAAGAATTATCAGAGGCAGAGTTATGCTTTAAAAATTATTTTATTTTCTAAGAAAAGCAAGCGTAAGTATATGTCAGATAAAAGGCTTTAGTGGTCATTCTGGTAAGGTGGTGAGGAAGATTTGGGAGGGCTTCTGTGAGATCGGGAAAACACCTTTGACAGGGTGGAAGACATTCTCGCCAGCATTTTAGATCCTTGTTTGGAAATACTGGTTTTGGGAGCTTCTGTGGAAAAAAGAAAATGTTTGTTAGATATTTTAATTTACAGCAGTTATAGCAGGATCTTGAAAATTTATAATTTGACATTTAAAAATATTATGTGGTAGTCAAAGAACATACTCAAAGATTACTTCTGCTTGATAGTGGTGACTCTTTTCTGAAACAGACAGTAAGAATGACTTCTTTGGCTTTGGCCACGGAATGGTGGCAAGATAAGGTATGTGGTCCAAGTCACAGGTGTGAAGGTTGGCCACGTAGAGAATATGGTGCTACTTTCTGGCCCATGTGGTGCTACTACACCTTCTTCACTTTGAGGAATTTAGTCAGGTGTGCAAAGCCCATCTATTTTCTAGCAAAGAACTCTCCAAGAACACCTGATAAGCTAAGTGCAAAACTAGATTTAAGCTGTTTACACTGAGGGTGTCAATTTCAGAATGTTCAAGTGAAAGCAGAAATCCACTCAAAATGTTTTAATTTCTCTAATTGGAAAAGTTTTCTGTCGATTGGATTCACAATTATTTTTGTCATGTACAACAGGATTGTATAGATAACAGCAGTCTCTCTGTATGGAGTTTTTCTGCATTGCTTATTTAGCATACATCACCTATTAGCACATATCAGCCTAACAAAATGATTACTTTCTATCTAATGATATCAATGACCATGTATGTATTTTCCCGGCACTTCATGGTAGCTTGTGCCAGGACAGGAAAATACTCATCACATCACACCGTATGCTTTCTTAATTGAAGTATGTCGGGAATTATCATACAAATCTTACATATTCAGGTTCTTTACGAGAGTGGGAAGATCTGAACAGATGGCCTGGCAAGAACCTAGCTTGGCAGGTGGAAGCTCCTTCCTGTGCAGGCAGAATGCTGTCTCCAGAGAGTCACAGGCCCTGCTCACGCTGCTGCTTCCACCCCTGCCTTTGCGGAAGTATCTGCTTCTGTGTGAGCTGTGATGTGGTGAAGGAGGTCTCGCACAGCTCTGTGTGTGAATCGCAGCACTTCAGTTTGCTAGTGATATGGTGGCTTTGAAGAACCTACTGTAAATTTCTTTTTCTTTTTATGTATGTGGCACAGGGTCTCACTCCGCAGCTTGAACTTTAGTGATCTTCCTGTTTTCAGCCTCCCCAGCACTGGGATTATAATGCACCAGAATGCCTGGTATCCCTACTGTAAATTTCTTCAATTGTTCTTTCTTTAATAGAAGCTGGGTTGCCAAGGGCTAACACATGTTAGTTCCGCTATCTGTTGTCCCTTTGGTGGAGGTTAAAGACACACACTATGCACTGAGCTGTGGATTTCTCTTTATAAAAATATCACTTCTCTTCCATATTGATAATATACAATGTAAAGACTTCTTATCCTGACATTATAATATTACAAATTTAAAATAATGTGATTAAGATCTATTTATGGAAAGAATAGTGTATTTTATACCTGGAATGATTTCCTTTGAGGGTGACACCTTGTCTTCAGCATGCTTGGATCCTTCAAACATGGAGACAAACTGCCAAGACAAATGGATGCATTAACTTAGGCTTTCTTTAGGTCATATACAGAATTACTCAATGTGCAGATCAGAATCATTGCCACATCTCACATACACGATGAAATCTGTGTCCTGCAGTGTCAAATAGTTGTTTTCGGACACATCAGCTAAAAGTTCTCAAATTGTGATGCCTGGAATTGGCCCTTTTTATGAAGAGAATGTCAGCCTTGTTTGCTCCTCCCCATAAGATGGCCAAGCTCTCTGCTACATTAACCATGGAAAATGTCAGCTGTCTTCCCACATATTCCTTTGAATTTACAAATGCTTTTCTGAGAATAGATAATACGGTATGACTGACTTTGCAGTCTTACGAAAAATCCACTACTATTATGGACTACTGGACTATTTTGGAATATTTTGATGAATTCAGAC
The DNA here is from genome assembly GCA_004027165.1 of Ctenomys sociabilis. NCBI lineage: Eukaryota > Metazoa > Chordata > Mammalia > Rodentia > Ctenomyidae > Ctenomys > Ctenomys sociabilis. Next base: position 56,023 of record PVKA01010172.1, on the reverse strand, counting down.
TCCTATAATATTTAAATGACAAAACTAAACAAAAAAGGGGATACAAATGAATGACTATTTTGTATCTCTATATTCAAAATAGGATAGACATGCAGCTACATTCTGACGAGATCGGGCGCGTTCAGGGTGGTATGGCCGTAGACATGCAGCTACATTCTATTAATTCAATGAATAGAAAGAGTTGTTCTAATAGTGTTTGGACAGGATATCATGTCTGTATCTTATACAATGAGTAATCCCTAAACACAATATGAAGTGTGTTACTTATTGAAACTATCCTACTAATAGGATTTGAAACTGTCTCATTGCTATGTGTATCTCAATAAAATTATGGGGAAAAAAAGAATAGATAACATGGCAAAGGGAGAAGAGAAAGAATCTTTATAATTCTCAGATTCTTTTTGTGGAAAACTTAGCCAGCAGGGGATCCACAATACAGTAGCTGTGTGTTCTGGAAGGGCCAGGAACATGGCTCAGACATCAGTTCTACTCTGGAGACCTGTGGTGTCTCCTTGAATACAGGAGCAGCAACTACTTCATAAAAGCAGAGTGGAGGTAGCCTAAAGTTGATTCCAGGTATGTGTGTGGCTCAGGGGAGACTTTAGAAATGTTACTTTGAGGTTCCTTCTTATGAGGCCCCACAGTTTCCCTCAGCCTCTGACTCTCAGAAGCCTCTTTCCTAGTGTCCTACCAGAATGCTGTGGCTGTGTCTTCCTGTGTGTGCTACCCCCTAGTCCCCATGACTACATGACCATGTTGGCAAAGTGAGTGACAAGAGAAAGTGGAGAAAATAGGTTCACCCATATACTTCAGTCTTTAGGAGCTTTTTTTCCTAATTCAGAGAGAATATTTTCTTTCACAATTTTAGGTGAAATCTTGATAAACCTTTCTCCCACTGCCATGTGGTTTCCTGACTGAAATTCGCCTAGAGGTGGGACCAAGGTGGAGGAAATGAAGCTGGGATAGCTCCTCACAGAGGAACTCCTTTCTCCCCCATCTCAGGGAGCAAAGTGCTCCCTCAGAGCATCATTCTATGCATTCCTCCCATGAGACTCACGATGGCAGCTGCTCCAAGGCTAACCCAAGTAACGTGGGAAGAGAAAACCCTAAGCCATGTCTCATGGTGTTGGTTGTTGTTTGAGTTCTAATTTCCCACCCTAAACTTCTGCTACCCTTCATGTTGAGTTTATCACAATGCTTTAAGCTGTGGTGAGAGGGTGGTGTGCTTACCACACCTTCTTTGGAACCACAGTGGATAATAATGTCAACCATACTTTTACATGGAAAAGGTAGCAAAAGGAGAAAAAAGAGTGACAAGAGTGTCACTCTAGGGATTTAACTTGCCCTCAGGAACAACCACGGGTTCCTGGACTAGAGCCTCAGCACCTGCCCTTCATTGCTGTGTGATGTTGCTTTTAGGAGTGTGGCCTGCATGAGCAGATGTTCGTATTTATAAGAACTGGGTTGAGTGAAGTACTGACATATTTTGAAAATTTGGGAAAACAGCATGAGTTATAGGATTTTACAAAGCATCTGCAAATTCTGTTATATTGCAGTATAGAGAAGTAACCAAGGGCTGAATCGTGTGAGCATGGAGGTAGACAAGCACTGAAAGATACTTGAATTGGAGCCAAAGGAAGACAAAAAATCAGAGAAGGGAATCTGTACCTGATTCCACCTTAAGGGTGAAGGAATTAGGTGGACTCCACTAGGTAGGCTTTCTGAAAAGCTATCTGTGCAGAGCTGGTCTTCAGGAATACAGAGAGAGGGGCCAAATGCAGCCTCTTTTCCTGCAAGCTATTCCCCCCCACCCCTGCACTGCCACATGTCCACGTCCCATAGCAACCAAATCCTCGGTGTGGTCCACAGCCTGTGGCTCCCTCTCTGCAAGGTCTCTCTGGAGACTGCAGTGACAGGGCTCCTCAGTGGACCAATACTTGTGTTCCAGGAGAATCAGTGACTGACTCTGTGAACCTACACAAAGAATGCTAATTAAACCCAAGGGGGAACATTTCCATCGCGGGATCTTCTGAAACCAGGAGAGGGTCTCAGACAGAGACGTGCCAGGACAATGCTTTCTGATGTTCCTCAGCTTGCACCTCAAAGTGGAAACTGGGCTGCTCTCAGTGGGACCTGAAAGTGCAATCAGTGGATGCTATTGCAGATATTTACCTCAAGGTCTGTTGAACTATCTGATCTTCGCTCCAGAGAACATGCTGTGGAAGAAAAAGAAAAATTAAGAGTTCTTTCTAATTACATGTATTTGTTGATACAAATACATGTCTGCATCTTGTACAGTGAATAATTGTACAATGATTTTACTTTTTTGTTTTGAATCTTTTTTTTTTTTTTGTGGTACTGGGGATTGAACTCAGTGATTTTACTTTTATTTATAATTCCTATAAAGGATTATGTAATTTAGCATACAAAGTGTTATCATTAATACATAGAAAATGGGAGCAGTGCTAAACTAAAATGGGTCCTACAAGCTGGGGCAAATCCTAGATCTTCATCTAGGAAGTAAGAAAAAGGCAGTGATGTGCAGGGAAAAGCATGTTCTACAACTTGCTAGCTGCATGTCTACGCAAAATCACTCACTTAATCTGTCTGAACCTTTATTTGCCTAGTGAGAAATTACCATTAAAATGATTCCTGAGGTCCCTTCCAACTCTGTTTTAATTTTATTTATTTATTTTTATGTATTTAGTACAGAGTCTACAGGATCTCACTACACAGATGGGACTTGCAGTGATCCTTGCTGATTTTCAGCCTCCCAAGCACTGGGATTACAGGCATGTGCCACCATACCCAGTTTCAGTCCCTCTCAGTATACCCTGGGGGCAGGACAGGCACAGCAGGCCAGGGATTGAAGCCCTGGCCCCTGAGTCTGCCTAAGTAGGTACTTTAATCTGCTGAGATATATGGTGGGTCCAATTTTTATTTTTAAAGAATATAAAATAGTAATAGAAAAAAAAACAGCATTGGAAATAATACAAGATTTCACTAAACAAATTAATAGGAATTCAACAATGGTTGCTGTATTACATGATGCTATCTTCAAAGTAGTCATTCAGATTACCAGATACAAATGCCTAAGCTTTGTTTAAAGAAAAGCAAAGCAGAACAAGAACAAAGAAGTTATAAGAAATTCAAAAGTGGAAGAAAAAAATCAGAGTAAGAATAAAATTTAGCATTAACTGCTGCTTTTGAAACTTTTTGTACATTCCTAATTAAAAGCAATGAGTTGTCAGGTGTAGTGACATAGTTCACTTCAGCTGAGAATGAGGAGATTGAAAGTAAGACTCAGAGGAAACTCAGTGGAATTGCTGAAGAAAGGAGTTTGAGTTTCTAGGGGGAAGGGTCAATACACTGGCGAGAGGAAGGAGGTAAAGGAGTTAGAAATGACAGTGACCGAGTCATGGACAGTGACCCCGCGACAAGGGGGCAGAGAACATGTTAGGCAGTCAAAAAGGCCATGTTTGAGCTTTGCTGCTTCAAGCTGTGCGAACATTGGCCAATTAAATCTAACTTTTTCACTCAATTTCTTCATCTCTGGAATAGAAATGAAATTACCTTTCCATGGCTATTTCACAGGGTGTACAGTGAGATCTATGTGCAAAATTTATAGGTTTTACAGACATGCATTTATCAACAGCTTATGCGGTCAATCCCTGAATTCCTCTTTGAGGTTATGCAAATTCTAGGGGCAGAGTAAACCTGATTTCACTGAAATATGGGGGAGATTAAACTACCTGACAAAATTAGTGAAATTTTATATCTGCTGAATTATATTCTTAGTATCTGAATGTAATTTCACTGACTTTTGCATTTAAATGACTGAATTTAAGGTTCTAGGCTATAGAGGTATCAGAACTTCAGGATTAACTAGAAAAATTGCTTTGATGAAGAGCCACAGAAAAATTATTGATCAAATTTAAGAGGCTTCAAAGACTTGAATTTACATTGAGATTTTATTGGATATTTTAGAAAACAAAGTACATCTGTGTCCAGCCCAATTTCTCCACTGAACTCTAAGACTCAAACATCTAGTAACCTGAGTGTCTAAAGGGACCTCAACATGAGCAACCATTCGGGGGCTGGGAAGATGGCTCAGTATAATAAGTGCTTGACTGGCAAGCGCAAGGGCCTGGGTTTAATCCCTGGTTCTGAAAAAAAAAAAAGTCAATGGATATGAGCAAACCTGTCTTGCTGCCTCCTTGGTCCCATAATGGTATCCTATCTCTCCACCTGCCTTCCTGGACTATAGTGCAATGGGCTATTTGGGGCAGATGCTCTAGAGAGGGAAAGACAAAGTCAAGTAACTGAAAAGAAAGCAAGAAGTGGGATAAGAGCCACCAGAGGAAATAGTTGGTATTAGAGAGACTGTGTGATCTGAGAAGGCCTTCCTGAAAAGTTACAGCTGTGTGAGGGTTTTCGAGTGAGTAAAAAGCAGTGAAGACAGAGGGAGAACAAGTACAGGTGCAGTAGCAGGTGTGAGAGCCCCTGGGCCCAGGTGTGAAGAGCAGCGAGGCAGCCTGTGAGGCATTGAACACTGGGTTTGGTTCCTGCAGTTCATTGTCTCAGAGTGAAAAAAAAAAAAAAATCAGGTGACATCTACTGTGATTCCCCACAGCTGTGGCACATTCTGGGAATTCGTGCATGCTTACTGCTATTCTCAGAATTATTTGTATTATCCTGTGGATTATCTGAATGAAACGCCAAGTCAGGAGAATGTTTCTTTTGAAAAAGTCATTATGAAATATGATTGAGTTTCAAGAACACGGGACACCACAGTTTGAGCATACTGTCATCGTCAGAATGGCATTTATCCTCTCAGCTTCAACCAAACAGAGCACTAACATTTCCTAACAGGTGTTCTAAGAAGTCCATAAAAGTAAGTGTATAAGGAGAAAGCACAGAAGCTGTCCTAGCTAGATTAAATTTTAAAAGCCTTTCATATACTTTAGCAGAGCCAAGACAGGGCTCACGGAAGCACAGCTTTTGCAAGAAATAATTGAAATCCAAGATAATGAGTTCTGCTCCAAATATAAACTAGCATGAGAATACACACTATTTATTTTCTTCAAAGAAGCATAATAATATCTACACCACAAAATATTTAATACCAAATTCATTAATGCAATATTAACAGCAACTCGGAAAAGGGAAGTATTTTGCCCCGTTTAAGATCTGAGTGATGTAATATTGGTCACCTCCCCATAGTACACATATGAAAAGAAAAAAAAGAATTAATTTCACTTTTTAAAAAATTTTTATTTCAACTCTTATTTTATTTACTTGGTACTGGGAATACAACTCAGAACCTTGCACTTGCCAGGCAGGCACTTGTGCCGCTGAGCTACATCCCCAGACCTAATTTCAAATTTGATAGCTAAAACTTATCAAAGGATAAAACTAAATTATCAAAGTAGGTGGCAAAGTTTCGGTTTCAATATTTTCTAAAATTGAGGAAAACATCTAACCTTCCAAAATCCTTTTTCTTGGAGAAACATCAGGATTTTCATCGTCACTGAAACAAAAGAAAACAAACATAGGTTTTTGGTTCTGTATTTCATAGATGAAAAAGTTACTAGTACAACAAAGGAATAATCAGTTCCTATTCTGAATGAAACAAGGATGTGTCAGGAAGGGACAGCTAGGTAGCTCAGCAGATTAACGTGCCTGCTTAGGCAGACTCAGGGATTAGGGTTTGGACCTCCGGGGAGTGCTGAGATGGAGACTGAGACTAGGCACGGTGGTGCATGCCTGTAACTCCAGTGCTTGGGAGCTGAAAACAGGAGGATCACTATGAGTCTGATCTGTGTAATGAGACCCTGAAGACCTCCTATGAACTAAAAAACAAAAACAAAAAGAAAAACATGTCTTAAGGTATTGTTGAAATTTCAAACTGTATGAAAAAGATTTCCACTTTGCCTTTCCCAGCTTTAAATCTGGGACTCGATACAGTGTGCCAGCATAACCACTCTGAGTGCATAGCTTTCAAGGATGAAGGGTATTTACACTGTTGTCCAGTGATCGATATGCACAGAGTATCTCAGGAACAGTTCATCTTCCCTGCTTGACACTGTAACTGCTAAACATTAATGACCTCCCTTCTCCTCACCTAGTGGAAACCACTTTCTACTTTCTATTTCTATGAATTTCACTACTAGAAAGAGCCTGGTAACAGACTAATACAGTTTCTGACCTTTTAAACTAATTAATTGCAATTTCCATAATGTCATCCAGGTTTTGTTCCTCTTGTAGCACATCCTGCTTTGACATAGTCATGGGCTGCTTTCACTATGGTTGTGAAAGGTGCTGCGGCGGGCACTGGTGGGCGTATAAATGCCCCTGCCAGTCACTGACTTCAATTTTTTTTTTATTAATTTTGTTGAGAAACAAATAACAATGAGACAGTTTCAAAAACAGGTTAATAGGACAGTTACAATAATGAGCACATTGTATATTGTTGTCTTCGTAGTAGTTATTCATAGTACAAGAAGCAGTCAAGATAGCCTGTCCAAACACTGTGAATACAAATCTTTCTTCTCATCGAATTAAGAGAAAGTAACTGTATATCCTAACACACACACACACACACACACACACACACACACACACACGAAATGGTCCTTTGGATGCATATTCAGAAGTGAAATCATGGCACTGCACTACATGCTAACTTGTTGTTCAATTTTGTGAGGCAATAACTGTTTTCTGCAGGCACTGCATCACATTATATACGTATCTTCAGTTCATGAATGTTCCAGTGTCTCTGCTCCCTTAACTAACACTTGCTATTTTCTTTCCTGACTCCTCTTTCTCCTTCCATGCCCCCCCCCCCCCCCCCGCCC
>PVKA01010172.1:0-49066 GCA_004027165.1 Ctenomys sociabilis | reverse complement strand
TTTCAACATTAATCCCTTATCAGAGACTGCAAATATTTTCTTTCATTCCATGTGCTGACTTTTCACTTTGTGGTTAGTGTCCTAGCCTGTGCTTTAAGCACAGAAATTTTTAATTTTGATAAAATAAAGCTGCTTACTTTTCTATTCTTGGATGTACTTTGGTATCATACAAACAATCCTGCCAATTTCAGTGTCATCAACCTTTTCTCCTGCTTTTACATAAATGTTGGTATCTCTGATGCTTAATTAAGTATGATTCATTTAGAGAATTTTTCTATATTATATAAAATAGCACTCTAACTTCATCTTTTGTTTGTCATTTTGCATTTGGATGTCTATTTTTTCCTAGTACCACTTGTTAAAGAAAAGCCCATCTCTTTCCCATCAAATGGTGTGGAGCTTCCAATAAACTTTAGGATGAATTTCTCCATTTCTGAAAAAATTGATTTTTGGGGTGGGTGCAAAAGAGTTTCTTTGATCCTATAAGATCACACAGGACAACATGGGCACTGCAACACTATAGGGTTCTCCAATCTACTTGTTTGTGGCCTGTCAATTTCTTACAGGAATTTTGAGTAGTTTCTGCTGTAAAAGTTGTGTACTTTGTCAATAAAGTGCATTCCTAATTATTTCACTCTGTTAGAAGATAGTGTAAATGAATTCTTAATTTTAGATAGTTCATTGTACATATATAGAATTTGTGTGTATTAAATTTAGTGTTCTGCTATTTTGATAAATTCTTTTATTAATGTTCATAAGATTTGGGAGGATGCTATTTTTAACATAAAAAATCTAATTTACAGATCATATCATCTCTATACATTTTATTCCTCCCTGTGTTGAATGCCTTTTGCTTCTTTTTCTGGCTTCTAAATAATAGCCAGTCTGACTTCGATAAAATAGAATCTCAGTGTCAATTTCATACTTCTCTTATAGTCAAAGATGCTGAATTTTTTTCATGTACTCATGGGCCATTTGTACTTCTTTGTGTAAAAGTGTTTATTCCTCTCATTTTCCTTTTATGTATTTTTTTATATTGGGTTCTAATTTTCTTTGATTTCTTTATATATCTGACATACTTAATTCTCTTTCAGAGCTTTAGCTCTCAAAATCTTCTAGTCTGTGGGTTGGCTTATTTATTGATTGCTTTCTTTGCTGCATAGAAGCTTTTTAATATAATACAATACCAGTGGCTAATTTTTGATATTATTTCTTGTGCATTTGGGGTTCTGTTCAGTAAATATTTGTTTATGCTTATGCCTTCAATTGTTTCTCCTATTTTATCTCCCAGCTGATTCAACATTTATGTTTTCATATCTAGGTCTGTGGTGCTTTATAACTTAATGTCCCGCCTCCTATGCTCGTAGGTGGGGCTTCTGGGAGGAGATCTGATCTTGGGGGAGTGGTTATCACTCACGCACAAATGAGTTTACATCTGAACGTGTTCCTGGGCCGCGAAGCCCGATCTGAGGAATCGGTCACTGGGGGGCGTGGCCTACAAGGGTGCATTTTTTTCCCTCTTGGCTTGGTCTTTCTCCAGTTCTACCCCCTTATCATCTCTTTCTCTTTCTACTTCCTGCCTCCATGCCACAAGCTGCCCTTCTCTGCCATGTCTCTGTGCAATGCCTCTCTGCCTTGGAGCCAGGGGACTGGACTGTGGATTGAATCCTCCACAGACCATGAACCAAAACAAACTTCTCGTTTATAGTGTGGATGTTGTGTATCCATCTGGATTGATTTTAGGATAATGTATAGAGGGCCAGATTCATTGTTCTGCAAGTAAGTAACCTGCTTTCCCAGCACCCCTGGATAAAGAAGCCATTTTTCCTCCAGCCCCTTTTCACAGATCAGATGGATAATGATGCACAGGGCTGTTCATGTGTGTTCTAGTCTGTTCCACTGGGTAAAGGTCTATTTTTGTGATCATACTATGATTCATTTATTAGCACAGCTTTGTAACCTAACTCAAATTCCTAAAGTTTTGGGGCCAGGGAGATGGCTCAGTAGAATAAGTGCTTCCCTGGCAAGTGCAAGGGCCTGAGTTCAATCCCTAGTTCTGCAAAAAAAAGAAAAAAAAAATTTCTTGAAGTTTTTGTCCTCTGCTTCACTTATAGTTGATTGAATGTTCTAGGGTTCTTCTTGCTCCATATCAATTTGAGAATTTTCTACTTTCATAAATCATAATGTTGATATTTAGATTGGAATCGCATTAAATAAGCATATAATTTTTGATACATGGTTCATTTACAACATTGATTCTACCTATCTAGGAACATGGGATGTCTTCACATTTTCTAAAGTCCTTTTCCATCTCTTTCTTCAGGTTGCTAGAGTTTTTATTATAAAGGTCTTTTACTTTGTTAGATTGATTTCTAGGTCTTTCATTTTCTTGAAGGTACAGTGAGTGTGACTGAGTTGTTGATTTCTTTCTGGTAGGTTCTTTATTGGCTTACAGGACTGCTATTTATTTTTTGCATGTGTTGATTTTATATCTTGCTACTTTGCTGAAGTAGTTTATTAGCTATAAGAGTTTTCTGCAGTCTTTGAATTTTCATGTAAAAGGTCTTATTGCTTCCAGTTAAGTACAGTTAGATGTCTTCCTTTCTTATTCATATTACTTTTCTTTTTTTCTCTCCCCAACTGAGGACTCTATTGAACAAGGAAATGAAAATAAGACCATTGGTTTGTTCTTGATTTCACAATAAATGCCTTTAGATTCTCCCCAAGTAATACGATGTTGGCTATGAATTTATCATAAATACCTTTTATTAAGGTTGATGTAAGGCTTTTCAATACCTATTTATGTTAGAAATTTTTTCAATATATTACAAGCTTATGTAGGATTTTCTTTAAGATTTTTTTTCTCTACAGCTGTTTAGGTGACCATGTAATTACTATTCCTAATTCTACTTAATAGGATGCTACATCTATTGATTTGTGCATGGTGTACCATGATTGCATTCCTAGGATGAAAATGAATTGGTCACAATGTATGATCTTTTACTGATTTATTCAATTTGGTTCACATTAAGTGCTGATACTGAGAGGTATTTATCAGTTCCCATCATCATATCATTTCTTCAGTTTTGATTCCTTTATATTTTCTTTCTGTTTAACTATTCATTAGATGTATTCTCTTGTTTGGGCTCTTTGTTGATATTGGCTTTATTATTTCTCTTTAGAATTCTCTTGAGTATTTAAAATTCTCTTGAATTACTGATCATGAATTTAGGTAGATTCTCTTTGTCATGAGAGGTTTTTACTTTTCCATGCACTTGGAGGGACAGTTTTGTAAGATACAGTGATCTGCATCAGGAGTGTTTCTGTCCATGATTTCAAACACTTTACTCAATGCCCTTCTGGCTTTTAAGCATGGTGTGTCATGGAAATGATTTTTTCAGAACATATCTACTTGCAGTTACATATGTTTTCAGTACCTTGGTAATATTTTATTTCCTAGATTTGGAAATAATTCCTAAATGATTTTGGGGAACAAATTTTTTTTTCTATTCTTTTTTAAATGTATTTTAGTACAGGACCTATAGGGCCTCACTGTGCACATCAGACTCATAGTGATTCTCCTATGTTCAGCCCCCCAAGTGCTGGGATTACAGATGTTTGCCACTAATCCCAGACTCAGTCATTATCTTAGTGAGCCCCAGGTAGGGCTCACAGTGCACACCAGGGACCAAACTCCAGACACTGTGCTCTGTACAAGCAGGCACTTTAGTCCACTGAGCTATATGGCCAACTCTTGGATTATAAATTTTAAAAATTATAAATATTTTATAATTTTAGTTTCTGTCTTAGTTACTTTCCTTGTGGCTGGGACAGAGTACTTAACACCTACAACTTTAAGCAAGGGTGGGGAGGAGGTCACTTCACTTCACAGTGTAGAAGCTTTAGTCCTTTCACTTCTGGAAACAAGGCTAAATAGGTAGGTCTATGAAAAACCCCAGTTAGCCAGGAAGCAGAGAGGATGAAAGGAGGAGCAGGGAGGGAGATGCATCCTTCCAGAACTGGCCCACAGTACCTCCCGTTCTGAAGAGAGCACACCTCCTGACAACAAGCACAGCTCTTGCACTCCCACAGCCAAATCACCTTTCAAGCACATCAGGCTTTGGGAGTTCATTTGAGAGCCAGCAGATAACATTTCTCCCTTGGGTAACAAAACAGTCATGGAAATCTCTTCAGGCAAAATCCATTTAGTGCCCCCTCTAGGAGCTGCCAAACTTGAAAAGTTCAACATGGTTCAGAATTCTAAGTCTGAAGCCTTCTCTGAGACTGCTAGACAGAATGTGCTGTCAGTACTGTGGAATCTCCTTAGCTAATGGATATCTCTTTGATATATAACCTTGGGCTTGGGTATGGTTTTGTGTTGATGCATCTAGTCAATGTAATCAATGTGGTAGGATCAGTTCTAGCTTCTGCATGCAAGAACATAATATCTACTGGTTATATGAGCATCTACAGAACCAAATATGTGTCAACATGTAATTGAAAACTTTTTTTAGTATTTGTACTTTTTTTTCAATTACTAAGGATTAGTATTGATGACAAATAAGCAGCGATGTGGAGGAGAAAGAAAAAGGAAAACAGAAGAACGTTCACAAAGAAGAGACAATACAAAAAATAAAAACAATTAGGTCTTCTTTTTGTCCTGAGCAAAAGAAAGAGGATTTTAGAGCTTATTTGTAGGGTAGGAAGAAGAAAGAAGGAGCACGTATAATTAGAGATTGAAGAAAGTTAAGAAGGTTGGAAACATTTCATATGCTGTTAGAAAATTTATATTTTAATATGAATGTGTTGTCAGGCTCATATATATATATATATATATATATATATATATATATATATATATGACCATGTTGCATTCATATATATATATATATAATTCATATATATATACTTCATATATATCTTTCATATATATTCATATATATATCACATATATATTCTTTTTCTTATGTACTTGGTACAGGGTCTACAGGGTCTACTAGACAGATCGGATTAGGAGTGATCTCATATTTTCAGCTTCCCAAGCTCTGGAATTACAGGTGTGCACCACCATACCCAGTCTCAGTCACCACTGGTCCATGTGTCTAAGCAGGTGCTTTACACCACTGAGCTATCTGGCCAGCCCCTTCACTTATATGTTATTAACAAGCATGGGAAAGAGTAATAAATAATAAAAATATGTTTAACTTATAAGTATTTGTGTCATTCAAAAGCACGAGAGAAAAAGTATGTGAGAGGTTGTCATAAGGGAAGTAAAAGGATTCAGAGAGGGAGAAGGAAAGACCGGCAAGGAGTAGTGTGGGGCTGGACACGCACTATTATGGCCTTATCAGGAACCTCATTCCTTCCTTAAACACTACTCTCAGATTTCTGTGTGTACGTTGTTTTAATTTCATTTACCTGGAAGATGAAATGAGATCGTCTTGGTTGTAAGAAGATGTGCTCATAATTCTGTGGATCAAGTGATGTGTTGGTTCAGTATCAAGACTCCTCCCTTCGTTCTGCAAATTTATGAATCAGGTATTACACAAAAGTAGAGTTCTGTATATGCTTTGTCATTTAAAAAAATTTAATAGGGGTCCATAGGGTCTACAGAGTCTCACTACGTAGACTGGGTTTGTAGTGATCTACCTGTGTTCAGCCTCCCAAGAGCTGGGGTCACAGGACGCCCAGTCTGAATTGCCATCTCCGTGTGCCCCAGGAGAGGGCCAGCATGGCACACTGGAGATTGTTCCCCAGCAGCTGTGTCTGTCTAAACAGGTGATTTAATCCTCTGAACCATTTGGCTGGCCCTGCTTTGTCATCTTGCATTTGTCTCACCTGGTTTTTCATTTTCCTTTCCCCTCTTAACTTCTCACTTATCTAGGTTTCTTTGCATTATCTGCTTTCCCTTAGTTGAGTTGCATTAGCATATCTTATTTTACATACTTTGTAAATATTTACAGGCTTGGGAAGACAAATCATCTATTTTGGTATCTTCTTTCTGCCTAATGAAAGTATGTTGTTGGCTAGAGTGGGTGAACTTCTCTCATCTTTCTTATAAACAACAGTCCACTTACCTTATGGCCTGACCTTTTCTCCTTCATGGAAGGATATGTTTCAATCAGGCTTTTGGAAGTGGCCACGCAGAGGTCACTGGCTGCTTGATTACCTTGTATCTTGTAAGATTCTGTTTGGTTTGAGGTTGCTTCTGAAAAATCAGCATTTGAAGTGGATGTGGGTTGAAAACATTCACTTAGTGATAGAAAGTTTTCCATGCTGACTGACTTGAAAGGAGCAAATTTGCTTTGAATTAGCTTCAAAACTTCTTTCACTTCATCTTCAGATAGTTCTCCTAAGGATTTTTGTCCAAAATACTCTCCTAAAACCACCTCATTTTTATCATATGCCAAATCATCATCTGTAAAATCGTCTGCATCCTCCTGATTAATATCATGAGCCACCAATCGAATGATGAGGTCTTTCCTGTTTCGGACATCTTTTAAAAGCTCTACCTTGGAGATGTCAGGCTTTCTTATATTTTGAAATGAATTTCTGCAAACGGCCTGAAATTGAAGGTGCAACAAATGTTAAACAGAAACATCTCGATCGTTTTTTCTGTATTACCTATTACGAAAAAGCTATTTTCCTATGATTTGTTTCAATTTATTATCTTTAAAGGCCACTGACTGGTATATCGGTAATATTTTTTTAAAGACACAAAACCCACAATTTTCTAAAGTTTGTCATTTCTTTTACATTCGGATCATATTTTAAAAACCACCTCTCATATGGGTTTTATTTTGCTTAAGCTAAAATAACTACATTAGTTATTGCTTTGTCATTTATCTTTAAAATTTTGTGGTAGTAGATAACTAGTACCTTTTTTGTTTGTTTGTTTGAGACAGGGTCTGGCCTGCAGTTCAGGCTGGTCTTGAGCTCACTTTGAAGCTCAGGCTGGCCTCAAACTCACAACAATCCTGCCTCAGTGTCTCAAGTGCTGACATTACAGATATGTATCACCACTCCTGGTCTATCTAGCCTAATATTTGATCATAGAGAGATTTATAGTCACATTTTTAAAGGAAAATAAACACAATGTTTTCTGATCATTACTTATAAAAATGCATAGCCAAATGTATGGATTCTAAATTTTTATTTCTTATCTTTTCACTCTTAATCTTTCAGAAATACAGCCCAAAATATTCTTTAGAGCATAAATCTTCATGTCCTTTCACTTCCCCAGTCCAATGTCCATTTTTTCTTTCAATGTTTAAGAGAGATGGAATACAAGACTATTATAATTGCCTAGCACAATTACTTCATTGTTACTTCCATTAACCATGTCTTAAAACCTCTACAGTTTATTCAAATGTTTTAGATTCAACTTCCTTTATGCATTTGCATGATAACTTCTCAGATATCGATTGCTGTAAGGAATACCTGAGATGGAAACCGATTACTTGAAGCAATTCTTTCAAAAGACCCCAATAATGAACTTTGTCCATTCTAGACTGTCCATTCTCTTCTACAGAAGAGAGTGGCCTACACATTTGGAAATGATGCTGCATGTCTTTAGCATTTGTTGTGGCATCATTTTTACTATGCAGATGTCTGGAAAGTTGAAGATTTACAGTATTTCAAGGCAGAGAATTAAATTCTCAGGCAAAGCAGAACATGTCTGGACTAGCATTTGTTCTAACCTTTTTCTCCTTTTGTCCTTCACTTCTACTTGCCTTTGTTAGGAATTGGCCATACGCATATGCAAGTTGCCTCCTAAACTTGATATGCTCACTGGCCCGGCCCAGAGCATCCAGGGGTGTTGTCTCCCTCCCTCTATTGCTAAGTTTGTTTTTTCTTAAAAAGACACAGCTGATTGTTCTGCTTAAAATCTCACTTTCTGTGGCCTATAAATATTTTTATAAGAGAGTTGGTACGTAACAGTAGGATTTCCTGCTAATAATCATAAAAATTAAATCTGATTTTGGAGTAATTATATTTTATAATATTTTCATAAACATTTTACTTACAGGGATTTATTTATATATGAAAAATTCCACTAGGTGGCCAATGTTGTGGCCACTGAGAGCTACGAAAAAGCCAATTTGAAAACTGGAAAAGACCCTCGTAATAGTACTTTCATCTGTTAAAAAAATTACTAAAAGGGGCTCAGTCCATGCCAATTTCAAAATTTGAGTTTTAAAATATAAAGAAGTGATTAATTGATTTATGAGTCTTGAGATTTAGGTCAACAGGATGCATAACAGTGTTTGAAAAAATTCATTCCTAGTTTGTAGTCTAAGGAACATGGTCAAAGAAACTTTGCTATGACAATCTCCAGGTTGCAGACTGTACCCCTCAGCACACACAGACCTCTGAGCAAAGGCCTGCCACAAATACAACATAAATTTATAAAAATCAACACAAGTGATGGGTTATTGTAACTTCATACATTGGCCAGATGATTTTGTTTCCTTCACTAGTGGTTTTCTTACAAAAAGAAAACAATTTTCTAAAAATATTTTTGAAGTTTCAGTTAATTTATTTATGGCCTCATTACAGGGCTGTAGGACACAGATATATCTAAACCAAACAGAAAGAGTTTCATAAAAATAGAAACAGGAAGCTGGTTCTAGAACAAAGGTAGAAGAGGAAAGAAATGGGGCAAGCCTGACAGCATAGAGTAAACTAGAAAGTGGTGTAGTTAAATTGACATCACAAGAACCAATGTAATCTCAGAATTTCCAGTCTACTTCCTGTTGACAAATGTTATTAAAAGAAAAGGAACACTGTGAAGATCTCAGTGTGAGAATCAAAATGATTTTAGATAGTTTCATGTGCCTTAATCTTCTATTAGATGCCCTATTTTGAATGGTTTTAGATAGCCATAATGAAGAGCTAATGGAATTGCACAAAACTGCTTCTTTAGAGTCGCGAAATAATAGCTACAACTTCAGTCTAGTATTATTGTTAAAGACATGTACTTACATTCTTGTTCATTAAATAGAGCTAGATTAAGTGGATTATCTCTGGAAAAGGAGTCCAAGACCTGCACAGCAAGACACAGAACCGAGAAGCCCAGTCCTTGTGAGTTGTGTGGTAACTGCACACATGAACTAGTGTGACCAGTTTTCTAGTGGGTTTGGCAACAACTGCAAACATGCACACCCATATAACGATTTAAAGAAGGAGACTGCACAACAACCATGTCTCAGTGTCATTCATTTTTTCCCCATTAACTTTGCACTTACCTCAAAGGGCTTTACATCCAGTCGACCTGTGCTATTCAAAGAGATGCGTCTTTCTTTCTTTTTATCTTCTAAGCCATTTGGCCTTACAGGTGCGTGACCTCTCCCATCCACGGATGCTCGCCGCAATTCTTCTATGCTATGTCCAGTTCTTCTTAAACATTCTGATTTCATTTTCTCAAGTGGCTCTGTCTTTACAGAGATGACTGCTAAGTGCTGGGAAACAATACGTGGATCTACTCGGATGGCCTTCTTCCCTACATGTGGGATTATTTCCACTGGGTACTCTTCTCCAGATCTACTTTCTTCAGACTCGTTTTTGTTCTGCATCATTCTCTCAGCATGCCTTTCTGTCTTTTCAATGATTCTATCAATGTTCAGATCTTCAAAGACACCAGCATATGAACTCTTTGATGTAGCCCTATCTAATGGAACTCTTGAAACTCCATCAATAATTAGACTGGCTACCTTAGAGAAGTCTGAGTTGGTATCTTTTATGTCATAAAGTTCTTCAGGACTTTCTGACTGTTGTAGCATATTACCATAAACAGAATCAACAACCTGACAGATCATGTCCATTTCTTCCAGATCTGAAGGGTATTCTTCAGGTTCGGCAGCTACTAGATTAATATTGCTTCTAGAAATTTCAGCTGTTACAGATTTTGTCAGTTGCGATGCAATTTTATTTAAGTCAGATTTTTCTAAGTCATGTGTATCTTGGTTTGAGGTACAAGGTGATCTCACTAGTTTAGCCAAGAACAAGGCTAATACTTCCTCTAAAACATTGGCATCTAATGTAGAGCTTTTTTTGGAAGGAAAGCCTTCCTGGGACTTTAATTTATCAACAATTTTGACCACTTTTTCCATAATTTTGACAGCTTCTAGAACTAGTTCTGAACTTGATGTTTCTTCTTCTATCTGCGGTTGAAATTCAGAACTGGAAATTTCCTTCACCATTAAATAACCTATTATGTCAGAAAGGACATTGTTCTGACTCATTAAATCTTTAAATATACAAGTGTGGGAACCAGAGTGTTTTAGAACACTGGCATACACTGAATTTACTACTTTTTCAATTGTTGCTCTGTCATCTAAAGATAGAGCAGGTGGTTCCTTGGAAGATCTTGTAAGCTTGATCTTACTTCTGGAAATAAATTGTTGGAATGAATTTAATATTTTTGAGCTTATTTTCTGCATTTCTCTTTCTGGAGATTTATTCTTCTTACGTACTTTTGGAAACACAGATAAGAGCTTTGACAGAAATTTTACAGCAATTTCTTCTATTATGTTAGAGGACACTTTACGAACATGTGATGGTTGAGGTGGAGCAGTTTGGATGACACTGAAGAGGATATTTTCAACAATGCTGTCAATTTCGGCACACTGATGTGGAGTTAACTCTCCACAAAAGTAGTTCTGCAACTGGTTCCCAGCCACTTCTCTTAGAACTAGGTCCACTATGGTTTCTGAAAGAAACCTGCACCCATTAGACACACAATTTTGTATGATTTCTTGTGATCCAAATTGTGGTAAAAGATTATTATATATAGATTGAACCACCAAGTCAATAATTTCATCATCGTTCGGATGCAAGGATTCTACATACTGTACGATCATGTCTTCATTTTTGGAAATGTCTGCTGCAATTTTACTTACTAACTCCATGTGAAGGAAATCAAGTTCTGTGGAGAGTTCATTTTCAGATTCCTCTGCTTTGGTGATGGTGTCAGATATTTTTGAGAAAATTTTTGATAAAAGGGTAGAAATAACATCCTCTAAAAATTGATGAGGTAACATGACAGTATATGGTGCTGTTGTCTGACATTCTTTACTGGATGTTTCGGTCACCTTTTGAACCTTTTTCACAAGATCTTTAGAATCCAGAGGCAAACATGGTGAAGCTGAAGGCTCATCACAAAATATCAAGTTAAGCTGATGTTGAAAAAGTTCATTTATCACTGCACTAGTTAACCTTTTTACTAAAATTTCCCCATTACTGTTAATGTCTTGACAGAGAGATTCTTGAGTTCCATATTCTTTCAAAATTTTGCAAATAGAAGAATGAGCAATTTTATTGACCAAGGTTTTGTCAATTGATGGTATTTCCTCTAGGAGAGGTATGTCAGGTAAAGAGAGTTTTTCAGTCCCTTTAGTTGTGTCTGGAACGTTATCCACATCTTTTTCCTCAATGACTGATGATGCTTCATCTGAAGTTGATTCTTTATTCCTGGAAGGTGCTCTGTGAACTGAAGACACACTTTCATGTTTGGAAAACTGATATTCCTCATCAGGGCTAGATCCCTTAACTTGAGCATTTGAAAACTCCTTTATCAATGAATGGAGAAGTTTCATGCCTGCATCATAGAGTTCTGTTTGATTCTGCTCATCATTTACATTTAGACATTTTTCACATGTTTCCGTTTTTGATGAGGGAGGAAACAGCAGTTTGTTAACTATTTCAGTGACAATATCTTCTAAAAAATTAGCAGGGAAAAAGTGAGGTTTATTTTCTGATAGGTGCTGAGGATGATCTTTTTCAGTAGCTTTACTTTCAACCTTCTTTTCTCCTACTTTCTCTTTTTTAGTAGTTTTCTCATTTTCTTTTTCTTGCTTGCTTTTATTCTCTTTCTCTTTTTCTCTCTCTCTATCTCGCTTTCCTGCCTCTTTGGCAAAGACTTTTTTGTTAACCGAGGGAGATAAACTCTTCGTTTGAAGAAACTGGGTAGACTCCTTGCCAGGCTCCTGAATTACTTTCAGTGCTTTATAACCAGGGAAGCTTTTGCTATGTTTGTGATTTGAAAACTTCTGTGGCTCTTGAAGAGAAGACCTTTCTAAAACATTCCCATAAATATTTTCAATGATATTCTGAACAGTTTCATAATCTGAGTAGAATTGTTCATCCGTATCTATTTCAGCAGCTGAGTCTGTCATTGTTTCATTTCTTGGCTTTTTGGTGATTTTCAAAGTTTTGTCTGCTGTAGCCTCAATATTTTTTGCTGTGGTCTTCCAAGAAGACAACTGAGAGTTCTGACTATTTCCTTTTACTGAACTTGCCTTAGTATTGCCCCTACTCTTTTCACCGTCTGTTAGAAAATCTAACATATAGTCATATTCTTTGTTAGGAACACCTGAAACTCTTGTTCGTACTGAATCCTCAGTTTTTTGAATTGATATCTTTTCAACAGCATTATTTTTAACTGTTTTTCTCAAATCTTGCTCCTTCTTTTTGTTCCCAATATCTGGAGAAGGAACTTTAGATGCACTTCTATTGTTTTCTGAAGTAAAAGTTTCAAGTTTGTTTTTGTCCTTTCTCTTTTCGGGTGCCATGCCTGCAGATGGCCCCGCCTTTAGGTTAATCACTTTGCTTTCCATAATGTTCACAGGAGAGGTAAGCACTGGACTGCGAATGTCTTTTTTCACTGGTAGGTCTTTAGCATGGAAATTCTTTCTACTCACTTCACCTTTATTTTGATCCAAACTGACGATCATCATTTTCTGATCTGAGCTTAGGGAAGTTTGCTTATGTGACTGTTCTGATAAAGTAAGTTGGTTCTCTTCTGAGTATCTAGTGACCTGAACAGATGTGCCCTGTGGTAAGTGTTGAACCCTTTGGGTGATGGTATCTGGATTTAAGAATGAAAAGAAGGTGGAAGACCAGCCTCCTAAGAATAGTGGTTGAATCTTGAATGCAGAGATTGCTTTCTGTGCTAAAGCAGCAATCATTTCTACAACAATGCTACTTTTACCACCCTTCTGAATATCGCTAGACCCAAATTTCCCTATGAACTGATCATATACAAAACTGGTAATATCAGAAATTACTTCTTTATCAATTGTTGGGAAAGAAAACTTTTCTTCAGCCTGTGGTAAAACTTTAATTTCATTTTTTCTAAATTCTCCTAAGAGAGCATTTACAAATTTAAGAGCTAAACCCATAATATCTGGTTCTTGTGTTGATCTTTTCTTAGAATCTTTAATAGCTGAAAAAGAAAAAAATTTGTGAACAAGACCAACTACTACATCTTCCAAAAATGTAGCTGGAAATAGAGAAACCTGTCTTGTCTCTTTCCCAGATTTAGTCACTACAGAGGCATGGTCACAGTCAGATAAGGAACTAGATTCTCTACCTTGTAGAAATGGTTGTAAATGATGGTCCATGATTTCCTTCATAATGAAGCCAGCCATTTTACTGAGAAATGATCTTCCCTTTTTGCCCGCATCCTTCTGTACTTCGGCTTGGAATTCAGGTTTTTTCATAATATTATTACATACAGAGTCAACCAAATTCTCAAGGATCTCTAACTGTGCACTTTCTGCATTCTCCACTGCAGTGGCAAGTCGGATCTCATGTTCAAAAATTTCTTTTATAATTTCTTCAGTCATTTCTGAAGCGGCAGCTGAAAAATCATCATCTGACATTAGTTCTTCTTCTGTTAGTTTGTTTTCGGTGTCAGGTGGAGGAAAGATATGCCCCAGGAGCTTGCAGATCATGTCTTCTAGAAGAGACCGAGGAAACACAGTAACACATGATGGCAAGGGGCTGCTGTCGCTCAAGATGACGCCGAGGACATTTCTGATGATGTTATCAGCTCGAAGGGAAGAACAGGAAGAGGACACTAATTCTCCTGAAATTAATGACTGCACCTGATAATCATAAATTTCTTCCAATAGCAAATGATATATTTTTCTTCCAAAACAGGCAGTGTCACTTTGTATAGCCCTATACACTTGAACTAAAGATCTATATTTATCTAATAATTTCTCATAGATTGAGGTGACAGTTTCATGAATCATTTCCTTATATTCCTGTGAAAAACACAATTTTTTATCTACACTATCTGTAACGAAAATCTCTGATGTGGTGAATTCTAGAACAATTGATTTGACTAATGTTGTAACAATGTCAGCTGTCTGGGTTTTTGCCATGCCTGGGTTTTCAAAAGCCAACACATTGTGTGTGAATGCATAAAGAATTTTACACAAAAGCTCAGAAATGACTTCCTCCAAGAAGACCACTGAATTCACAATGCAAGACCATTGTATTTGCTTAGGATCTATTGCTTTTTCTTTGCAAACCTGGTCAACTGAAGCTGAAAGATAAGTTTTATCTCCAGATAAAAATGACTGTAGGTGATGGTTAAAGATTTCTTTTATTATAAAACTTGCTATTTTTGGAACAGGTATATTAGTTATGCCTTTCTTATCTTTTGTGAGAGACTTGTATATATCTGAATGAGAAAGATCATCATAGATAGAATCAATCATGGACTGTATATCTTTTTCTGGAATCATATATTGTTTTGCACTTCCATGTTTAGTGATACATATTGCATTTTTTGAAATTATTGACATGATCTCATTTATCAATTTTATGACTGTGTCACTTAAGTCTGACCGAGCAGCATCTGGATGTTCTACAGTGGATGTCAATGGATTAATCTGAGATACAAGCTGAGTGATTATTCTTTCCAAATGATTTTGTGATAGCAGAGTGGTATATATTGTTGAAGCTTGTCTTCGGAATCTTGACTTACTAATATCATATTGAACTTTATGTATCAAAACATTTTCTCTGAGTTTGGATTGAGACTTACAGGGTAGTTTTGCTACAAGATCTGGATGAATTTGGAAATCAAAAATTTCAGTCAGGATGATTGTAGTTATCCGAGCAGCCAAAGTCCTGGGGTCATTCAGAAAATCTTTGTGAGGCCTGATTTCCATTTCATGTTCCTCTAAAACTCTACTATATACTGTATTAATAATATTTGTTATCACATCTCTCTCCACTGGAGGCAAGCACAACTGTTTCTCGGCATTTTCTATAACAGTAACTTGAGCATTTGAGAATTCCTCAGTTATAGAATATATAAGTTTTTCAGCTTTTTCGAAAAGTGCATCTTCTGAATCTCTTGTGGCTTTCATTTGTACAATACCAATTACCCTGTGGAATATTTTTCTTAAAACTCCAGAAACCACATCCTCCAAAAAAGTTGAGGAGTAAACACTGGCATAAAATGACTGCTGTCTCTTATCACCAAAGTGGGTATAGGGTAAGGAAGATGAATTTGCCTCCAAAAATGGCTGAAGATGTTGTTCACAGACATGTTTAATGATGAAGCCTGCTATTCTATCAATAAGAATATCATTGGTGCTTGTTATATTTTGCTCCACTGATTCTTGAGACTCAGAGTTTTGTAAAATATTATTGAATATTGAATCAACAAGATGCCGAACATCATCTTCTGAATAAACAAACTTGTTGCTTTCATCGTCTTTTGAAAACTGAATTTCATGTTGGCAAATTTTCATCCTAATATCACTGATTAGATTGGAAGCAATTTCATTAAAATTCATTTTTGATTGATCTTTCAGAGTTTCTCTGTAGGGAACCACACTAGATGCAGCAGGAAAAAATCTCGATACTAATACTCTGACCATATCTTCTAAGAATGTATATGGCAGGAAGGTGTTATATGGAGGTACAATCTGGCTTGACATGGTAGATTCACTTATGTTACTAAGCACATCTTGAACAATATTTTCAGCCACCAGTGTGGAACAAGATGAAGTTGACAGATCACCAGAAAACAAGGGATGAAGAAGGTAGTTTGAAATAGCTGCTACAATAAGATTTGTAACATTTTCCACAAAAGCATCACTATTTTCAGTCTCTCTATTAATGTCAGGATCTAGTCCATACTGGTTTAGCACATTCCTGTAAACAGAGCTAACAAGTTCATCTATTATATCTGTATCCATAGAAGGCAAAGACTTCTTATCATCGTATAAAAAGGGAATTTCACCTTTGTCAAAATACTGGTTTACAGAGTTCACTATTTTCTGTGTCATACTTTCCAGCTCAAATTCAGTGTTAGGCCTCGGGCTAAAAATTTTTGATAAAAGCTTGGCAACCATCTCCCCTATGAATATATCAGGGGAAATGCTGCCCGATGGTGACTTCTTGGATTTGTGTGATTCTAGGGCTTCATCGAGAACTTGTTTAACCATATTAGATACCGAATCCACTGGAGTCCCTGGACAAGGTAAAACCTGTCCATACAAAAATGGCTGAAGATGACATTCAATAATCTCTTGGATAATAAAACCAGCTATCTGATCAATCATCACTGGGTTTCGGTTAACTATACCTTTCTGTATTGAAACAAGAGAGTCAGATATTTGTAAAATACTGCCATAAACAGAGTCCACCATCTTTCTGAGATTCTTTTCTGAAGATAGGTACTGATTTTCATAGCTAGTAAACCAGATTTTATGTTTTGAAATGGCTGACATAACCTTATTTATTATACAGGTGGACATTTCTTTAAAATCTGAGCTTATTCCACATGCTTTTTCCACAGAGGAAGATTTGGCAGATGGAGGAATGAACTGAAGTAGAAGTCTTCTGACAATGTCTTCTAAAAATGAGCGTGGTAACGTGGTGCTATAGCTTTTTTTAGGAGACCTGGTTTGGAAAGTGAGGTTTCTTAGGTTGCTCTGAAGCTTCTTCAGTATAACTTCAGCTTCAAGAGGACAGCAAGAATGGCTTCTGAGGTTTCCCTTGAGGGAAGATGGGAGTTGATAATCTAAAATTTCTAACAATATACCTTTTGCTATTTGCTGAGCTATCAAATTGTTTTCACATGCCAGATTATTACCACAGGTCATTTTCATTTCATATTCATGCAAAATATCATAATAAACAAAGTCAACAATCTTCCTGACCATTTCTTTATGGATTGGTGGAAAATATAGCCTCTCTTCAGCATTCCTCAGAACAGTGACTTGGGCATTATTAAATTCATTGACCACATGGTTGACAAACCATGCATTCATCTCATTGAGCTGAATCTCAGTGATGTTTGCATGTTTTTCCCACAAGGATGTAGAGAAATGAAAAAACAATTCCGAAATTATTTCCTCCAAAAATGTGGCTGAATAAACACCAGTGTTCATATCTCTTTGATATATGTTACGAATGACTACTTCATCCATTTCCTTTGTTGTCTGTCTATTAAGAGGTAACCACAAAGAGGATTTCACCGTGCACTGCCTGCCAAATGGTGCTTGCATTTTGGAGCTAGCCACATGTGGATTATTTAGAGGTCCTGTCAAAGAAGTGCCATGATAACTCATGAATCCTAAAGAGTCTTTATCTTGTCCTAACTCTCTGAATTCTGGCCTCTTTTCCTTTGTAAAATTAGACTGTGTTTCTCTTCCTCTATGGCTCAAATATTTGTTTTCAAACAAGGTAATTTCAGGAGCTTCTTGTAAACTTGGAGATAATTTATCCATCAGTGATTTAACCAAGCTGTGAGAAATAATAGTAAGTAGATAATCTGATGACAATAAATCTTGATCTGTTCCTGCTAGGTTTTCCAAAGGCTCTGACATGCCATGTCCTTGAAGTTCTTTGCAGTCCGCTGACCTTGTACAATAATCAAGATCTCCATTTTCTATCCTCTGAAGTAGTTTTAAGAGTTGGTGGACTTCTGCTGATATTTCGTTAGCAAGACCATCATCAGGAAAGGCAGTGGCTGTGTATTTTTCCAGAAGTGTCCTAATGAGTTTCTCACATACTACGTTGAGAAGAAATCTTGACTTGGGGGACAGCACTTGGTTATTTCTAACGATCATACTACTTTGTTGAATGTTTGGGGAGGAGAAAGATCTTGCTATTTTACTGGAGTGCACAGCTCTATCTGGGAATTCATCTGGTGAAAATAAATCTAAAACAATATTAAATACTTTATTTACTACATTTTTGGATTCATCAGTGCTTAGGCTGTCCATCAGGCTGTCTAACTGAGATGTTAGATAATTCAACTTGTTTTTCCAAACAAGTTGATCAATGGGATGAGCTGCTTTCCAATCTCTGGGGCCTGTTAGTTCTGTGGCATTGGCTTCACTGCAAATAGACATTTTATTGCTTCCACGCAAGGAGCGTGATTTGTGTCTTCCACTGTTTTTGAAGTGATGATTTATTCCTATTTCCTCAGATAGTACTTGAATGACCCCTGTTAAGACATCTTGAAAAAAATCATCAAAATTGGCTGAAGTTATTCCTGGACAGCAAATGAATTTTGCTTTTGCGGAAACCATTTGCTGTCTACTGTCAGCTTCTATAATGTTACTGCTGGCAAGAATTTCAGTAATTATTTCAGAAATACTTAATGCAAGTTCTCCAATAGATATCGATCTGTTCTCAAATACTTGTGAATGAATCAAAATAATCTTGTTATATGCTACATCTTGGATTTCCCATAGTCTGTCCTTCTCTCTACCTTCTATGGTACCATCAGAAATGCTTGAAATTAAATGGCAAATGACTGAGTCAGTGAGATATTTGTGGAATTGATTGATTGAAGAATTACTGTACATGCTTTGTAGAGACTGTCTTGATTCACAGACTTTACTTGACAGTGTAGAAAGAAGAGATACCTTCTCTGTAGCAAAAAAATTAAACAATGTCATTTTTAATATGCAGCAAAGGAAATAATGGAAATCCTATTTATTGGTTAATATTTACATGTGTTGGTAATTTCTAAAATATGTATGCTACCTTGGGAGTACCTTACTGAAAGGAAAGAAAAACCTAATGAAGAAATAAATTGTGTTTTCCTCAAGTATTTATTTCTTATGCTGTCAAATAATACTTTCACGCAGTAAGTTTAAAAAATAACCAAGACTCAGACCTCTAATTCATGTGTCAGTGTTTATCTTGCTTGGACAGTTAGGGGCTAAGCTAGCAATCCTATAGCACTGAAATATTTTACAGTTTAGTGAAATAATTAATTTTTCTAGCTATGCCAGAAAGTCTCTTGAAATGTTTAAAAATGTTTTTAGGCAAAACATTTGGAGTTATGTGTTGTTTTATTTTTAGGATGCTAAGGAGTTTTGTTGTATTATCATCCTAACTAAAATAAAAGTTTGCAACTCTAAACACGTTAGTAATAAAGTACAAAGGCATAAATGAGTGTAAGATATTTGACAACAATGGAATCCATACTTGACACTCAAGCAAAATTCCCTTTAAAAGCATCTCATCAGGTTTTCATCTACAGATATTAAGAAGCAAACAACAAAGGATTTCAATTTAAGCAAATATTTAATGTTTTACATTTTTAGCATTCTGTAAGATTAGAAAGCTGTTAAATAATCACTTTACCCTCAAAGATGTTTTCATGAAAAAATTGAGAATGCATATTCTCTATCAGGAGATCTTTTAACTATGCCTTTTAGTACTGTCCCTGAGTCACATCCACTTTTTAAATTTAGTTTTTAAGTTTTTACTGACACATACTTGCAGAACATAACACAACTATCATGGGAAGTTGGGGCAAGTACATAGCACACGCCTTTATGGTTACCTCTTGCTTACCTCCAGTTTTGAAGTTCTTCAAATATGTGATCACAGATGTGGTGACATGCATTGCTACCAAATGAATTTCATTTGGACCCAGCTCATGATCAGCAAATGCAAGGACTTCAACTTCTTTGTTGGTCTCTGTTTTCTTTATCTTTGGAGTCTTGTTTTGCCATTTTTGCAATAAGGAAAATTCTGCTCCACAGGCTTCAGGGATTTCACGTTCTTCAGGTCCATGGTGAATTTTTTTAGTCCACATTGTAGGCAAATTCTTTTCCGAATTTTTTGGACCTGTGCATATTTTTGACAATGAGTTTGGCTTTGATATAAAAAAGGGTTTCATTGTTTCCATATCTTCAGTAGTGGGTGGTTGTTCTGGAAAACCATAATTTGTCAGCAGAGTGTTGACAATGTTTTCTGCAGCTAAACATATTCTGAGTGGAGAGACAGTTGTCTGAATTTGGTTTGGCTCAACAACTTGCTTTGGAGTCCCATAATGAAATACTCTTGGATTTTCACTTTTTCCCATTTCCATGAAAGACATAACTTGCTTTAAAGATGATTCTGTGGAGTCATTTGCTTTCTTAAACAGTTTTTGTAAGACACTCCCTTCAGGGATGGGGCTGTTTCTCTTCAGGGCTCTACCAAAATGCCTGTTAGCTTTCACTTGGTGATGTTCCTGAGCTCTGTGTCTAGAACATACTGACTCTATTTCTGAATCTAACCTTCCCAATGATCCTGAACTTTTAACTGTGTCTTCTATAGAAGATGTGACACATGAGAATAAATTGGATGAAAGCTTGTACTTTTCTCTTGTGTCTTCCAATGAATAAAATACCAAGCCAGATATACTTCTTTGGGCAAGAATAGGCCCCAAATGAGCACCTTCTATCTTTGGTGTGGACATTTTCATGGTATCCTCAAATTCATCCTTGTCAGCTGGGAAAATGTTTTTAGTTCCTTGGAGTGAACTCTGCATTGAGAGGTTTCTGATCAAAGATTCACTGAAATGAGTGCATTCATTCATCAAAGTGCCAATGATCTCACTTGCTACAATGTTCTCTCTCAATATACTAGTGCAAGATGGTTCTGTTTGGTTTATTTCTTTGTCCAGTTTGTTCTTGATCATGGCAAGCATGTCGCAGACAATATGAACAGCACATGTAAGCAACTCTGAATGAAACACATGAACCTGCAGCAGAATATCGTGTATGTTTTCTTTGCAAACATCAGTGCTAGGCTTGGATTCATGAGAAATGTTTTTCAGTGGTCGTAATCTGGGTGACATCTTTTTGCTTAATTGTCTCTGTTGTACTTGAAAAAGGTTGTCAATAGGCATTTTCACTATTTCAGAAAATTCGTATTTAGAGATATGCTTAAACTGTAAGTCCACAAATGACTCTAACAGATTTAAAACTCTTTCTATAACTTCCTGAGCAACTTGCTCGTAAGAGGTGGTGGAAATTTGACCTTTTGACTTTCCGTCACACTTTGGTAAACTGCTGATCGTCTGCTCAGTTGGAAAACCATGCTTACTTTTACCAATGCTCTGTTCTTTTCTCCATATTAAGGTTTCTTTGTCAGGTGGTAAGGGCATCTGGGACAAAAAACATAGCTGCAGTTTTTCAAACAGCATTTCAACAATTTCCCTTCCAAACATTTTAACCTGTGCTTTGAAGTCTTCTTCTCTAGAACAATCTTCTTCAAACTGATTAGAGAAACTGCCTTCACAATGCTCAAGGACTGGTAGATTTATCAGGGAAAGAGAATACACTAAGTCTTTCGCTTTTATTGAAATTTCAGTCAAAACATTATCAGCTACTGTCAACAGAGAATATTTTTCATTATCCAGATCATTAAAATCTGTTTGCCACTTGTCAAACATTTTTTTAAATATACCTTCTGTAGGAAATATCTGTTCGAGCTGTGAGGAAACATCCTCTAAATAAAAACATGCCTGTTCTTTAGCAGCAGAACTTAAACACCGTTGTGAAAATTTGAGATCACACAGACATGAGGATTTGATTGGACAAGCCAGACTGTGGTTGGCTGTAGCACATAATCCTTGCAAAACCATATTAACTATTTTACTGGCTTCTGTGATTTGATCAGATGGCAAAACTTTTGTGTGTGCTGCTGTTCTAGTTTGTGTTGCCCTTTCAAGTCCTTTCATTATTGATTTTAGAATATTACTTATTATATCCTTGGCGCATGCTTTTAGTTCTGAAGGGGGGAATTTTGTTTCTAGTAAATTTCTGGCATCTCCGGTGGCAAAGATGTGTGGCAGCTGGATGGTAATCTTCAATTGCCCATCTCTTGGCGTCTTCTCTCTAGCACTTAGCTTGGTCTTGCCTTTTGCTTTTGCCCCACCAGGTCCTGCATGTGGTTTGGTTCTAAATTTATACAAGGATCTTGTTTTTAAGCCTGTTTTAAACCCTGGCTTAGGGACGTTCTTAGGACTATCTTTAGAATTCTGTAATTTACCAAGTTGTGCCTCCTGTGAATATCCTGCACTGGACAAATTCTCTTGTAAGTGTAGTGTGACAAAATTTTTAATCTTCTGGAGCACAAGTTCAGTTAAATCTTTTCCTATTTGTAATGGTGAATATTGCAAAATAATGTTTCCTAACACAGGAACATTTTGACTATTTGCATTAAGACATGCCTCTGGTATCCCACCTCTAGGAGAACTACTTCTTTTTCCTGCTTGCTTAGTGTATTTAAAGTATAGTGATTTCACCGGTATTGTGTCATTCTTGTGGAGTGCTTCTCCTTCTTCCTTACCTTCATTCTGTTTGTATAACAGTGTCACAACAGCAGAGTACATTTTATCATAAACACATTTGATGATGTCATCTGCTTCACTGCTAACATCTGACTGACAGTTCTTTTCTGTCGTATCTGAAGTTTTAAGTTTAGAATTAGAATGGACAACTTCATTAAATGGGAGCAAACACCTTATGACTTCCATTATTCTTTCATCTAACTTATCCAAAAAGTATTCCACGTTTCTGAGCAATTCAGTGTTTTCTTTTTGTTCTGGTTTTCCTTTTCTCATAAATACTTCTTCCAAAGCAGTTCTCTGGCTTTCCTTTTCAGATGTCATTTGTTTGAGTTCTAGTGGACAGTTTGTAAGCAGAGACAATGAAGTGTTTTTTTCCTTTGCTTTGTGTCCCGGCAATATTTCATTTGATAGAGTTAATTGTGAAGAGCTAGACTTCTCTGAGGAAAAACGAATTTCCTCCACAGATATTTTATTACGCATAATCTCTAAGATTCTGCCTATAATTTCACTCACAATTACATTTCTTTGGAATAAAATGCTGTTTGGGTATGGCTGCATCTTTTGGATTTCTAAGTCTAAGTCATTTTTAATAAGCTTCAAAACAGCACTGGCAATGGTACCAGCATATTCCCTCAGGCTAGCTTGTGATAAATGCATTGTGGCTCCAATGTTTTCTCTGTAACTGGCAAAAGTGGGTTCTGAGAGCTCTTGACTGAGACCGGTTTTGATTGATGATCTTTTTGAGACATTCACATCAAGTTCCACTTGGTTCAATTCATGAAAAACATTGTCATCTTGTCTAGAATTTTCCAGTTCTGGACTAACAAATGATGTTTCTTTGGGCTGAAAAGCAAGAGCAATTAGTGAATCCACTCTTTCTGTGGCAAAAGCTTGTAACCGATTGAAAATAGTTTCTGTGATGAAGTTAGCACTTTTCTCACATGGATCAGGAACAGATGGTTTGGTGTCCTCTTTCACCTCTCCAACTGCTTGATTACCATTAGCGTATGCTGGTTTCCCATTGCTTGAATATGGGAAATACTCTGGTTTTCCACTGCTTTTTGACTCCAGTAGAAGAGATGCCTGGGACTCTGCTTTTGGAAACACCTCACAAATGGTTGATCTTGTGTAAGAAGGATCCTCTGTGACTGGGCCATGCATAGCAGCACAAGTGAGACTGTAAAGAACAATATTCACCACGTCCTTGGTGAGCCAAAGGACATCTGACCTAGGAATGGCAAGTTCAGGGGCAATCTTATTTGCAACCTTAGAGAACACTTCAGAATTTGACTCTGAACATTTCAGACTTGGTGTCGCAAATGAGAAGTTATTTTTATGTAGGGTTTTTTCATAAATATCACACAAGATATCTTCAATGGTATGCTGTATTTGAAACTGAAGTATCTTTTGATACTCAGTCGTACTGAACAACTTTTCTATGCTGTAGTCCAGCTGAGCAGAATCATTCTCTTTCTCACTGTTACAGCTTTTGCAGGATATAATATCCAGCATGGTGTTCACAATTTGACTTATGACACTTTCAGAAACCACAGTGTTGTGAGTCAATAGAGGACTTTCTCTTTCTTTATTTAACTCATGTTTGATCCCCTGTAGAATTCTTCTGGCCACTTCTTTTGCATAGATATTTAATTTAGACAAAGAGATCTGACAAGATGAATTGGTTTTAGGATCCACGGAGCCAAGGGAAAGTTGCTCATCACATCGCAAATCTTCAGCAGCTAATGCTGTGCTCAGTGTATGCTCATCTTGCTGAGTAGGTAAAACCCCCGGGACTGTGAAGTTGACTTGGGAACAAAAGAGAGATTTTATTTTGGAAGTAGCAAAAGTTTCCAATTTTTGAAATATTTCCTGTACAAGATCTTCAGTCATCTTTGCTTTGTTCTGTTTGTCAACACTGAATCTGGGCTGAAGGGCACAAAGATTTCTGTCTGATGTAGCAACAGATTTTTCTCCATAGGTATGCTCTTGGAAAGGAATGTTTGCTGAAAACATAATGTTTTTGCATTTGTTTTCACTTACATGTTCTTCTGTCATAGCAGCTATGTGAAGTTTATGAAATACGATTCTAACAATATCGCCTGCCACTATGATTACGTCTGAGTCAGACACTAATCCACTCATGATTTTATCCCTGGATAGCACAGGTCTTTGAGCAGCTGACTCATGCACATTGTAAGGTGTGCCACTAAAACAGGGGTGGGACAGGAAAAGTACATTTAACTGATTGATTAAATTACTTGGAAAAATTTCATTCAAAATAGTTCTTATAATGGGAATGATGGGGGATTTATGTGGTTCTTTGAGTTTCAGTTCAACTTCAGGTAATATTGTTTCTAGGACCCTTTGTTTAGAAGAATAGAATTTAGTTTCCTGTCTCTGTGATGTTCTCTCTCTAGTGAATTTTTTCTCTGTATGCCTATCGTCTTCTAGAAATGAATCTGATTCAGCTCCTCCAGGAAGAAAATTTCCGTAAGTTGGCTGGTAACGGTAGGATTTGAAGCCTTTGTCTTTTGATTGCTTCTCATCAAACTTATCTGACAATACTACATCTAAAATTAAATTGACTATGTCCATAAACATTTGTGTCTCAGGTGATGGCTTTTTTATACTTTTCCTTAAATTGTCTGAGTTCACATTTAATTCTGTCTGAATGGCTTTCAAAATAGCGCTGGACACCTTCTTTGCCTGTGTATATAAAACAGACTCTAATGGTTCTTCACGTGTATCTGAAAAAGAGCCACTTCTGGCCATCCTATTGTCTTTTTTATTACCATCATTAACGACACCCGAAGTTTCTAAACTTCCACTGGCAAAACCTTCTAGCTTACTAAAAACCATATTAAGAATATCTGAGGTGACAGTGGTCAGTATGTTTTGGTGAGTTTCTTTTGAGCTCTCCGATTTTGAACACATAGAAGAAATATTCTTTGCTTTGCCTTTAGTAACCTCTTTGTAATCCTTCTGTATCTTTCTGGAAATTATACTGGATATTATGTTGGTGCATTTAGTGATTTCCTCAATAATTGAAGCAAAGGATAGCTTATCAATATCAGGGGATTCTGAGTAAGCTTTAAATTCAGGACCTACAAAACTGCTATCCATGTCAATAGTACATAATTTTTGAAGGATATATTCTAAAATAGTTTTGGAAATGACCTGAATATCAGACTTCTGTACAGCATCCATTTGTCGGTCTTTGCTTGTTTTTTCTCTATTTTGCCCTCCAAAAGAAGGCTGAGAATCCGGAGCAGTGCCAAGCACTGTGCATAGCATTTCATGGACTGTTTCCCCAATCCTATCTAATACCTGCAAATTGACATCTTCTTTCAGGTTGTTTCTGTTCACAGCACTGTGGATAGTACAAGGAACAGCCAAAGATTTTCGAAAAGCTTCTTTATCCTGTTTATTTCGCAAAATATTTTGTCTTTCAGCATTGTCACTTCCATATGATGTTGTAGACCTTGTCTTATCCGAAGGAAGTGAAGCATTATCTTCACTTCCACTTAATAACGTATCAGAAATCCAAGACAACAATGGACTTTTTATATTGTCATCATTGAAATAAGCTACGAGAGATTCTAATTTCTTATCAGGATCGGCCAAAAACCTTGTATTTGTATGGGATTTGTTATGGTCTAGGTCCCTAAGGTTTATATTTTTCTGATGGAGTTCCAGTTCATTCTGGATAGCATCTAAAACAATGTTTACTACTTTAGCTGTGTAAGTACTAAGTTGTGATTTCAATGTTTGTTTGGCAGATGAAAATTTGAATTCTGTTTGCAATTTTGGCCAAACAAATAACTTTAGCCTTTTAAAGATTGTATTCGTGATCTTATCAATAATGTTATCTACACATTTAGGTTCACTTTCTCCAGATTTTAACCAAGAAGGCTTTTCAGAAGCTACATCAAGTGAAGATAAATACTTCATTTTTCTATCACTGTCAAACCACATTTTAAATGGCTTTTTATTTGGTGCTTCCTTGGATATATGAGGAATGTCACTATTATCTAGAAAAGTTTGATGAATTGAGGATGAAGCAGAACTTTTAGTGGAATTGGACAGGGATTTTGATGCCTTGAAAAGTATATTTAACACAGAATCTGTTATTTCTTGAGCCACTGCACTTATTTCTGACACAGAGAATACCTGCTCCATCCATTCCTGATATGAAAGCCCTTGGGCAGCTTCTGAAAGAAGTGTGGAAGTTTCTTTGCCAATTCTGCTACCTTGATGACCAGGAGAAGCAGGAGATATAGTCTGGAGAATTTCTGTTAAAATACCTTTAACTGTGTTTTCTGAAGCCTTTTTTATTTGATGCTTTTGATCTTGGTTGAAAATTGAAATGTCTTTATTCAGGAAGTGTTTTTCTTTTAAAATG
The DNA here is from genome assembly GCA_004027165.1 of Ctenomys sociabilis. Classification (NCBI taxonomy): domain Eukaryota; kingdom Metazoa; phylum Chordata; class Mammalia; order Rodentia; family Ctenomyidae; genus Ctenomys; species Ctenomys sociabilis. The sequence goes on along the minus strand of PVKA01010172.1, from coordinate 22,268 downwards.
TCTTCATTGATAAGAGGTGGTAGCTCGGTCTTTAACTCCCAATCACGGGACACCATTTTGCTTCGAGAAGCAGGCTTCAAGGGAGGTTTAATATTTCTTTTGTATTCAAATGAAGTGTTTGCCTTTGTGAACCAATGACTAGATGTTTGTTCATGTGATTTTACTTTTTCTTCTTTGAGGGATGAATCAATCACATTTTTCACAATGTTGTTTATTTCTTCATTATCATCTTCAGAATAAAGGACCATGCCTGGAACGTTAACTCGTGGCAATGGTCTTTTACCCTGTGCACCATGAAACACCGCAGTGCTGGTGAGCCTATATTTTTCCTTGGTATCAGAAAGACTTCGCTGTGCAGATCGTCTACTTTTTCGGACATTTGGTTTTACAGGCTCATGGTGGAGATGAGTGAAGATTTCATCGAGTAGCTGAAGCAATACTACTGTCTGCTCAGATGCAATAAGTCTCTCGTTATTAAGTTCTGTTTGAATATGACCTAATACAATGCTGACTGCTTCCTCTATATAACCAAGCAAAGAGGACTGTGAAAAAACAGTTGACACTAAGCTTTGTATTTCTTCATTGGCAATTAAGCTATCTGTGTCAAGTTCAGGAGTAGTTTCCTTTTGGTTAACTCTGTGAAGGATGGTATATGTTGGGTCTGTCACTTGTTGCTGGTAGAAATGCTTACTTTCATGTTCACTTTGCTTCAGTGATGCAAGAGTCATCAGCTTTTCTAAAATGTCATGCACCATATCGTCTGCAACATAACGCATAGGCTGCATAGTACAACGCAGTGAGTCTTCTGAAGGTTTGTCATTTGATGATGTAAAATATTCCTCAGTTGCTGTTAAACTTGATGTATTATCTCTGGACAAGTCGTCCTGGGAGAAAATCTCAACACACTTTTTCTCAACTGCTGACTCCAGCTTCTCAAACACATTTTCCACAATGTCTGAGGCCAGTGAGCAGATATCAAAGTTGGAGGCCAACTCTTCCTCCTTCTTGAGTTCAGATTGGTCAACAAAAACTTCAGCAGTAATAGAAGAAATTGAGGGAATGGCCTGGGTTAAGTCAGACATTATTTCCTGAAAAATGCTCTCCAAAATCAATTTAGTTTCCTCTTTCAAGTGACACTTAAAGTTGACAAAAATATTCTTTAAATTGTTCAACTCATCCATGGCTTTTGCTTTTTTATCATACAATAGATTTACTGAGCCTTCTGTTTCTGTGGTAGCATCCTTAGATTTCTTTGAGTCTCTTTGCAAAGGTGCTAAAAGTTGACTATCAGATTGACAGCTTCTGAGTTTGGGGTAGGAATGGACCAAGCCTGCTTTGTTATCTTTGAGCTCAGAGGTTTTTGCGTCTCCTTTCCTCTGGGAGTCTTTACCCACAACTGCTCTTCCCACCTGGGCAGAAGGAGGTTGTAAGGGTGGGGTTGGTTTATTCACTGACATATTAACTGCTAATGTGCAAGTCTCTGCCTGAAATGTTTTTGTGGTTGCAGACATGTAGCTTCCATAGGTAAACTCTTCATTGCATGTGCTGCAGAAGCTTGAACTATCTGAGGAAAGGGTTGACTCATCAGACACCGCATAGGCACTACTCTGCAGCCTTTCTTCATACTTTGTGATAGCTGGATATAATATACTCGTTACTGTAGCCACGACCCAGGTCATTATATTCTGAATTATGCCATTTAACTCATCAGAAGTTACCTAGAAGGAAGACACAGATCACGGATAAATACATCTCTCCCCCCATCCCTCGTAATACTGTATATTTTCTGTACTGACAATGTTATTTAACTTTTATGTGAAACAATGTATAACTGCTAAAACATAGTTTATGAAGAAAACTTAGCAAAATAATCTACTGCTTTAGATTTATTTTAAATGGGTTTATTTTTTAGTACAGAGAAATACCTTGTGGATAGAACTTTTGCTCATTCACATTCTTTCAGAAGTTTTAATTTTTAAAAAATTTTCCTAGTTTACTGCTGACATAAATGATTTTTAAAATTTTTGAGACAGGTTCACACTGTGTAGTTCACTGAACTCACAGTGAACCTCTTACCTCAACCTCCCAAGTGCTGGGATTATGGGCATAACCACCATGCCCTAGCCAATGATTTTTTTTTCTTTTTTTTTTTTGATTTTTCTTTTTCAAAAATGAGCAAACAAGTAACATCTAATTGCAACCTAGGCGAATGCCAAGCAAACATCTCGGCAAAGGGTGTGATTCTCATATACTTGCTAATTTTTTTAGGCATACCAAATTATTTCTACAGTTATGTTCAAAATATTTTGTGCTTTGAGAGGCATCTATCTTGTCAGGGATATGAAGGTATAAAATAAGCTGTCATCTGTATTCTGTGCTGCAGAGGTGAGTCTGCGTTCTGCGTATGAGTAACACCTGACTGTGAAGAACTACTTGATAGGCAAAACAAATGACATACGTGTTTTAGAGAGATTCACTGGCTTTGCCGCAGGAGTATTAATATAACCTGCTTGAGAGCAGAAGACTGAACAACCAATGATCATGGAAAGAAACGAATTAACTTGGTGGTCCGTGTGGCTGTGGTGGATTTCTACAGGACCAGGAAGAGAATGTAGCTGTGGAATTCCAGAACACTGACTCAGTGGCTTCAACGTAAGTCACACATAATGACATCTTATTGATAATAAAACCAGTTTTTCAAATGTTTGTAATTCTTTAAGCACACATGCTTCAAGCACAAGTAAGGTAACAAAGTCGGAAGGCTAGCAAGCGAGCATGACAGTAGAGTATTATGCAAATGGAGACATTCGCACCTATAGTATTGCCTAAATTAGTCTGGAATCATTCAATTTTCATGGTAAAATTCAAAGAAAATTTAACCTTTACATAGAGCTTTTTTCCCCTTGTGTTTTTGAGAGTTTAGGGGTAATATCATAGGAAAAGTTTTGCTATTCAGCTCTAATCCTCAAAACTCCAAATAGATTTTTTTCCATTAATCTTCCAAAGAGTGGATAGTGGTTTGAAAATATTTTGGGATGATAGCTCACTTTGTAGAACACTCATCTTGTATTAATGTATCATAAATCAGTATTTCTCAGTATATCCAAGATTAAAATCTAAATTATATAAAGAACATAGATCCTTTGTCAGCATCAGCCATCTGGATGAGTCATGGTCACTGCTTGATCAATTTGCTTTCTGTGGAAGCCTGAGAGAATATTTTCGCTCCATGTGACGCTCCTTAGGCACATTCTGCATTGTTGATAACTTTCCTCTGTGGCCCCATAATCTCCTTGATCAGAAAATTTGATACACCACTGAGTTATAGGATGTTACGGTACAGGTTCTCTTATGTCCTGAGTCCTCACTGACCTTGAAGGGCTATGGACAAAATGTTGGCTATCCTTGTAGCCCCTCCATTGGACTATATTGGATTATTTTTGCTAAATTCACACACCTACAATATTTAAATGGCAATGGAATACCCTTCTCTGACAAAAGTAATCAAAAAGGGGATATAAATGAAGGACCATTTTGTAATGAAAGATATCTATCTATCTGTCTATCATCTATCTATTTATCTATCTATCTATCTATCTATCTATCTATCTATCTATCTATCTATCTATCTATCTATGATAGGATATATATACAGCTACTTTCTCTTAGTTCAATGAGAAGAAAGATTTGTATTAATAGTATTTAGACAGGATATCATGTTTGCATCTTGTACTATGAACAGCTACTATGAAGACAACAATATGCAATGTATTAATTACTGTAACTGTCCTACTAACCTGTTTTGAAACTGTCTCATTGCTATTTCTTTCTCAATAAAAGTAATTAAAATAAAGAAGGTAATGATTCAAGTTTGGATGTACCAAAGTGAAGCACATAGAATTATAATTTTTCGTTTTTTTTCCATTATGATATTAAATGCAGAAATTTCCCTTAAATCTAAGCTTTGTATTTATTGAATATAAATAAATATTGCTATGAATTTAGTGGGCATTCATATTAAATAGTGCATGAATACTGTGGTTCTCTACAATGGTTCTTTTCTTTCCTGACTTTATTAGCCAGACCCCTTTCTCAAGGGGCAACACCTGTCTTTTGGTGGCAACTTTAAACCATGACAAAAGTCGAAGATTAACCACAAAATAAACATCAACAAGGATAAAAGGCAAAGAAAGAAGCCTTGCAAGCATCAACGAATGATTTCCAGTGGTCTGATTTACAACTGTTTTTCTACCGTGCCAGTATAAAAAGTATAATAAACATACTGCTTTATCAACGAATTTTATAATACCCACTTTTGGTTGCACACAATTTTGTAGAAGATCCTGTTGTCTGTAAAGAAAGTTTTATGATTTAGTTATTAACATGAAGAACTTCTGAAAAACTTTCAAAATTTCAGTCATCAAATCAATTTCTTTCATGTCTGAAAATTTCTCTACAGAAATTCAAAAGTGAGACCACCATTTTATTTCGTCTCCTCCTCACACAGGAACCTCTGGAGTCACGAATGTCCTTTATTATCACTCAGGGGAGTGGAATTACAACTGTAACATAAATGACTTATCTCCCTGATAGTGATGTAGGCTTTGTGGTTCTCCGGAGGAGGAGCCAGGTAGCTGCTTCTACTAGCAGATCCTATGGAGAAGCACAGCTTGGAAGAATTTTCTGGTTAACACTTCCCTTACTCTATCAAGCCTCTCCATCCCCTGTCTACCTCCTCCAGTTGGAAAAGAGCACATGAATGATTATTACATAGTTATGAGTTGAGATTATAGTTTTCTAGTTATATTCAATACAACTTAGCATAACAGAGAAACAAAACCAAAAGTATGCTCTAAGTCATAAGTTCAAGTTCTGATGCTTTCACATTTTTTTTTTTGCCAACATAGGCCTTTTAAAACATATATACATATATGTGTATATATATATATTTTTTTTCTTAAAGAACACAAAATAGCAATAAGAATGGGCTTTCTGATTGTCCTCTTTATTCTTTTTTATTCTTACTTACTTTTTCTAGATCTGTAACTTTATTACTTTTTGCAAAAAGAAAAAAATTTAATTTTGAGACTAGGCTGAATATTGTATCTCAAATGTTAACAAAAAGCATAGAGCTCAGTGGTTGCAGTTCAGAAGTTGGGCTACGGAAGGAAAGCCTTCCGCGTGCTTTGCCGGTGGTAGGGGTCCTAGAACCTGGCTGTTTGAGGTGAGTCTGGCCACTCAGGGAGGTTGCAGTTTTCAGAAGGACTTGGTGAGAGCAGTCTGTCATCAAACTAAAACTGTTTGCAGCATGGAAAAAGGCATGAAAGTTGATGTTGCTTTTGTTTGTACTAATTAATTTCTGATGCATTAAATAAGTCCAAATTTCCACATGTTTCCCATTTTACATATTCTAAAATCCAACTTTGAGTTTCATTTTTCTCTGTTCTCCGTGTTATTGCATTGACACCAATCGGGACCCATGAATTCACGGACACCTCTCGCCAACAGATTTTCTGTACCAAAAGCAATAAGAAAGATGCAGCAAAGAGCAAAGTGCTATGAGTAAAATTAACCAATTATCTGAGAAAATGCCTCTGAAGATTATTAAGTGCAACTGTTGGATTCAGAGGCCAGCTTCTTGTGTGCACAGGTCTGGGGTTAGGTTGCCAGGAATAAAAATTCCAGTAATAACTATATGAAATCAGCAAACACACCTGTGAAAAAACTGTATAAAAGAATAGGTTCTGGTAAAAATGGTCAAAATCAGAATTCCAGAAATTAAGCACGAATTTACAATATTACAATGAGAATTTTCCAGAAGGGTTGTAAGAAAATGAGTTCTGCGATGTTTTAACTTGCTCTACTCTCATCCCCTCTCTGTGGTAAAGCGATGCCCTATACTCATAGCAATGTGACTGTGTGCATCTTGGTCTCTGCCAAGCATCCAGCATTCTTCTTCGTTCATAATGGATGCTCAATAAAGGTTTGAGAAACACAGTTCAATTTTAAGTCTTTTGAATGTGTACTTATCTCTATGTCCAAATGGACCCTTTGTTCTGGCTGCTAATGGCCTGCTAGGACCAGTTTCTAGTTTCCTGCCTTTCATGTTTCCTATGTATTGCTTTCAGAACTACTCCATGCATATGCTAATTTGTCCATAACATTTCTCTTCCAAACCATCAGACTATTAATACATAAGCTACAACATTCTAACCAGGCTAAAACAAGCAAAATCATTGCCTCCTTCAATCTTTTCCATACATCTTCCTGAAAGATCAACAATATTACTCCTTATCCAAGTTCAATGCTTTATGATTGCAATTCTGTTTTTTTCCCCTAGTGCTATCATATTTGCTTTGCCTTCAGTCAACGGTCAATAAATTTCATTCCTAACTCATAAGTCTGTGTCTGCCTTTTGTATGAATATTTAAAAAGTCAAGAACTAAGCATAGGGTGATGGGGACAAGAAAGAAGGTAGATGAAGGGATGAATGTGCTGCTCCTCCCGAGAAGTCTTCTGAAGCCCAGAGCTAGGTCAGAACTGGAAGTGTGAGATGGGTGTGGTCAGCAGAAAAGACCAGTCAGCCGTATGAGCTGTGCTGTGTATGACCCAGGGTTCCCAGCATCATATGCCTGTGACTTTGGTAAGAGCTGTGAAAATGATTCAGCTCACAGAAGTTTTTCATTTTGACTGAACATAGATTTTTAATGTGACTATTCGTTCTGAAACATTGAAACCAATCTGTACCTCCATATTTTAGACAGGGAACATGAGAAAGGAAAACTTAAGGCTTCACTCGGAGCCTTCCTTGACTCTACTTTTTTAAAAAAGCAAGTACTTAAAGGTCCAGATTTCCTTCTGCATCTGTTACAGAAGAAACACATGCCTGTGTTCTGGGAAAACTCAGTAAATCACGAAAGCTTATTCTCAGTAGTCTCAAGGCTAATTCTTCCAACCAAAAGGTCAGTCTAAACATCATGACAAGTTACTATCATAAAGCTTTATTTTTTTCCTGAATATTTAAAAAGAAATCTGGACCTTTAATGTTCTTGGTCTTCACTTGGCTTTTAACTTTTTAAAATGTGATATAACTGGTTGTAAATGGTAAGTTGCTCTCACTTCTCATGCTAAGAAAAAAATAAATATAACTAAGATAGGCAGTCACCAAAGTTTAAAGAATGAAAAGTACTTGGGCTTAAAATACCTCTTCCAAACGTCTAAAACTTCCTTTAGTGGGGATTATTATTTGGCTCACGCTGGGTACACCTTCCAGGTTATTGATTAAACCATTAATACTGTGTGCTAAACTATTTTTCCATCCTTGAGAAGCCAATAATCACAACAGGCATAAAAACAGGCAAATGGTTTTAAGAGGAGAAAAGAAAACATTCAGCTCATGAAAAATATATGGGTAAAAGGCATGAAAGTCCTGAATACAGGCAGAGTGGGGAGACAGAAACAAAAAGGTGGAAGGTAAATGCTGACCTTAGGTGAATATGGGACTCAGTTCAAAGTTTTCCAAATGAAGTTACACTAATTCCAAGTAGAATTTTAGGAATCCCCTGTAACCATGGGCCTATGAATGGCATTTGTATGCAATTATAAAGAGAATAATGCATGTTTAGACATAAATTTTAAGATACTTACATATTGGAAACAATTGGAGAAGAAAGAACAGTTGGGGCTGTAGCATGAGTTTGAGCTCCTATATAAGATGAAAAAAAATTTCAATTGATATACATCTTTGATTTACCAATTAAGTCATGTTCATTTGGTAATTAATTTCTCTTTCTAAAGAGTAACAACATCCTGCAATAGGTATTTATTTCCTTTTTTGACTGCCTTGGTTACGAGCTTTCAGGAAGTCTCCAGAGAGATATCTGAAATGCTTAGGTAGGCTCAAAATATGCAGTAAGGTCTGACATCCTTGTCTATGTATGTAGTGTCTTCTCTGGAAAGCCTTCAAATGCATTTTTGTGGTTTAGGGACACAGAGTTACTTGAAATCTGCTTAATACATCACCCTTTCTACACCCTGGGACAATCTTCTAGTTACTAGCCTTGGAACATTCTGTGTTCTCTTTTAATTATTTAGTTTTTACTAAGCTTGTGGTAACTCTTTTTGAAAGCTATTTTTGAAAACTAAATAAATATCCTTACAAAATAGTCTAAATATGCTTATAAACCTCATTTTTCCGTATGATATGCTTCATCTTGTATAGCTCCAGTGATGACATGATTTCACTACTCCGTCTGCAGCACACAAGGTAAGCCCTCTACAACATTTGTTTGTTGGTTCACATTTCCTTAGCATTTAGTTTTGATTAGCCTACCATTATTTGCTACTGAAATATTACCTAACTTGCTTTGCATGTAGCACATTGAAACTCTGTAAATGATTGTGATAAATCATCTGGATTTAGATGATACAGGAAGTTTTTATGCAAAACATCTCTATTTGGAATGGATTTATTTTTGGTAGGTGCTGAGAATCAAACTCAAGACCTTATGCCTATCAGGCAGGTACTGTGCTGCTTAGTTGTATCCTTAGCCCCGTGGAATGGATTTGAGTGTTCAATACATGTCAATTATACAAATGTATAAATAAATGAAAATATTTGGCTAATAAAATGTCCTGGGGAGCCGGGCGTGGTAGCGCATGCCTGTAATCCCAGCACTAGGGAGGCTGAGGCAGGAGGATTGTTGTGAGTTTGAGACCAGCCTGAGCTACAAAGTGAGCTTAAGACCAGCCTGAACTGCACAGTGAGACCCTGTCTCAAAAAAAGACAAAAAAAAAAAAAAATAAATAAATAAATAAAATGTCCTGGGAATAGATATGTTGTGTTAGAAATTAGAACCATTTTGAAGTCAAGTTAATTATTATTTCATTTCTCTCAAAGGCTATGTCATCAATAAATATGGATAATGTATGTAAAAGCCTTAAGAATCATTTTGAGCTTTTTGTGCATATGTGGTTTGTGTGTGTTTAGATTTGGAGATAAAGTAACTGATATTTTGAAGGCAGAGACACCTAAGTGTGGAGAAAAGCTATTCTAAAAACAAACCAACAAAATCTTTTGTGAATTCCTGCCAGACAAGGAGATTCTGTCATTTGCAACCAAGCGGATGAACCTAGAGGACACTGTGCCCACTTAAACAGGCTTTGCCAAAAGACGAGTATCATATGACCTCCCTGATACCCGGAAAATGGCGAACTCAGAAAAGAGATAATGAAATGGGGAAATGGCAAAAAACCACTACTAAAACAGTGTGCAATGTATTAATTATTGAATCTGTCCTGCTAATTTGATTTGAAACTGTCTTATTGCTATTTTTTCTTCAACAAAATAAAATTAAATTAAAAAAAAGAAACGGGGTCATCAGGGGATAGGAGAAGAGAACATGGAGAGTATCGATAAAGGGGAATAAAGTTTTATTTATGCAATTAGTGAGTGCTAGAGAATCATGGTACAGAAAAAGCATAACTTAAAGCACAGGCTAATAGATTTCAGGATTTGCTCATTATTTCTGATTTTTACCTGATTCTTCGTGGTTGCTTGGTCTTGACTTCGGTAACTTCCCACTTATCTCCTTCTACATAAACAAACAAACAAACAACAACAAAAAAAAAAACATATCCTAAAAGAACTGTTTCACCTGATTTTGAACAGCACTTATCATTTCTAGATTTCAAATATAAAATTTAAGATTTTGAAATTTCTCTTAAATGTCAGTTTATGAAAAAAGGTATATTTTCATTGTTTTGGTATTATATCTGCTATTTACAGAAGTCACCAATTGATAGTTGTGTCAAAAGGTGTCCACAAGACCGTGTACACATCTGATGTTTTGGTAACATGTCTGTACTCAGCACACCCTTGTGCACACTCCTGAAGGCTTATTAGAATAAAAGGAAACACAATAGGTTAAGTAGAGGCTGAATCTGGAGAAATTCAAGCACAGGTTTTATGCTCTCCTTCCCTCTCCTGTGAGAATACGGTAGTATGTGGTCTGTTTCTATGATTAAAAACACAGTGGCACCTGTAATTTCAGTAGCTGAAACCTTGCTATGTTTCAGCCCCAGAAAATCTTGTTTTTAAGATTTTCAAATAATAGCTGTATTACATACACATCACACCATACTATAGAATATTCCATATAACAAAAATATAGCCATTAGGATATAAAACATAGTTCTTTTTGCTATGTTGTGTTCAGAGTTGTGTAATCATTATTACTACCTAAATCTAAAACATTAGCTACCGCAAAAGATATCTTATGTCTTTCAGCAGTCAGGCCAATTGCTCTCTCCTTCTAGTTCTGGGCAGTCAATAATGTGTCTTCCATCAGCATAGATTTGCCTATTATGGACATTTTACAGGAACAGAATCATGCATTTCTTATTGTGCCAGCTTATTTCACTTACTGTGTTTTTAAACTGTATTCATGTGGTTGCATATATTAGTATTTAATTCCATTCCATTGTCAAAAACATTATGTAGTATGGATATATTACAGTTTGTATTCTAATAATCGGTTGTGAAAAGTTATATTTTTCTACTTCTTGCTCGGTCCGAATAAAATGTGTCCATGAACACTCATATGCAGGTTTTTGAGTGAAAATATACTTTCAACCTGCAGGAAATCTTTAATAAGCTTAGTGCTCAGCATTTCACTGATTCAGCAATTCCCAAAATGCCACACCCACTCAGGGAGAAGGGATCTTTGGCAAGAATCAAACTGCACAGTTGACAGTGAACCCCTTTCCTACTAAAAAGGAGTTCCTACCTATTTGCTAATCACCTTCCCAGAAACCAGCCTAGGGTGAGCTCCTAAGAACACTCTTTGAAAGACAGTAGTCTCAGAGCTACCCTGTAGTCGCTTTTCTGCATAATAGTATGCACTAGTGACCCAAAGGAGCTATCTGTGGAATGCAGACTAGCCAGGAAGTCAATAAACACAGTACAAAGGAGCATGGGTTTGTTTTTTGTTTTTAAAGAAAACTACCATTTGAGGGAAGGTTGCAGAGCTACATGGAAGAGAGCATGTTCTCTTAATACACAGCCATGTTACCCTGTTCTCTTCCTGAAACTTAAACAGTTCTGTAAAGCAAATCCAGTATAATTAATTCCTTCTTAAAATTTTTTAGGCCTCAGAGCTGAAAATAGAGCACTAGAAATACATTTTCTAACCATGGCAGGCTGTGTGCAATGTTGGACAAAGTGTATTTTGGTATTTGTAAGAAAACATTCACTTTGTTTCTCACAATAAACTGGGTATCCATAAACATCTGACACTGACTTGAGATTAAGACAGATGAGAAATTAATAGTGCATGCATCACCCAAGAAAGATGCAGAGTAAAATTTACAGATAGTATTAAAAGGAGTTTTTCTTCTTTTGTGAAATTCAAGACATTATATTTGAAATGTGTTGGTCAAAATGACAGTTTTGATTGTCAGTGTTATGAAGAAACTTCTCTTTCTTTTTGAATTTTTTAATGTGCATTTTAACATAGCAGGGTAGTAAACTACGCCCAGAAAGCTGTTGTCAAATGTTTCTTTATAATGAAATCATTAAACAGAGGAATACTATAATAACCACACTGCATGTTAGAAGTACTACATAATTTAATCTGCCCATCATTATGCAATACAGGACACAGAATATGACATCACATTCTATAGTGAATACTTTGTTGACTTACATCTTTATTAAGATGTGAACCAGGGAATGTTAAGCTAAAAAGGGAACCAAGGAGTAGTTTTCACTCCTATATCAGTGACTCAACAACCCAAGGGAAATATCTACTTCTTATGCAAAGGCTGTAATGCCCCAAGCCCGTGGTGCTGGATTTCCAATAGCATTACATGATCTTGGGTCAGAAATTACTAGATCCGTACTAGAAGCAATTAGACCCAATATGTCAATTTTGAGTTCTCTGAGTTTCATATCCATCCTATGAAAATCCTAAAGTTATTACAGTTTTATTATAATGTGACTAACTTCAAAGAATGCTACTATTCTATATGGTGAAAGAATAACATTTTTCATAACAATGGAACATAAGAACATCTCATATTTATTCTGCTTGTGTTTGGAGCAAATAAAATACTATATACCTCTTCTTTTTGATCCAGAAATGAATGTGAGTATCTGGTATTATTTTTTGTAGGTGAACCTTGAACCGATATGTTCATAGCTCCTAGAGGAAAAAAAGACACCTTTCACTACTGCTGGAACAGGTAAGAGTTAATTTATAGCATTGCTCTAACATTCTCCCTGCGTGGTGCCACAGTGACCAGAATTCCTACAATCAGGAACTTATTTTTTCGAAGAATAACATTTTCTGATACTCATCCCCTGCAATCCCCTGCAAGTATACTAACTGTTTATGAATGCCTTTAAAGACAAGTCGGAAACTCATGAACTCCTGACTCTAATTTATGTATTAGAATAACAATCTGAAGAAACTAACCACAGTTCACTATTCAAATTAACTTTGCATTTCATTCAGAAGGTAGTGAAGGACAGTTCTTAACCTGTGTCAGGGGATAAATAAACCAATGTTTTAGGCAGACTGCCTTCACAGTAAAATACATGGCAGAGTAAAGAGAAGGAAGTGGTTGCTGAAGGTTACTATACTGGAGAGAACAGAGGAAATAAGGACAGCAGCATAAATAGAGAAGAGTAGATAGATTAAGGAGGTAAACAGAATTGGCAATTCTTAGCCATAAAAATAAAAGGAAAAAAAAAAAATCAAGCCTTTTCCTGCTACATTCTGCTGTCCGCTGCTATCTCACCACTTTGGCAGGTTAACATAGGATGATTGGCACAAGTTTGAGATCAACCTGAGCAACTTAGTGATTTAGCAAAAAGTTTAAAGAATACAAAAATGTGTGTCGGTCATATAGCTCAGCGGATTAAAGTACCTGCTTAGGCAGAAGGCAGCAGTTGGTTTGATCCCTGGCATGCAGTGCTGGCCCTGACCCCAAGGTGTGCTGAGATGGCAATTGAGACTGGGTACATGCCAGCAATCCCAGTACTTGGGAGGCTGAAACCAGGAGGATAACTACAGGTCCAATCTATACAGTGAGACCCTGTAGATTCTGTACTAAATACATTTAAAAAGAGAAAGAATGAGAATAGAAAATAGAAAGACAAATGATTGAAGATGCAGCTCAATTTGAAGTCCCTAGATTCAATCTGTGATGCTACAAAGCCAAACCAAAACAAAATAGAAAAAAAAAAACTCAAGTTTTGTGCCCAGAGATTTGCAGTCAAATGAAGAGCTTTGTGCAACTGCAGGAAGACTGTGAAGCTAGCCTCTAGTGAGTTGGAAGCAGTCCTATACAGCGGTGTCTACTGCTTCCTACTCATGTGTCAGACACGCATGACCGTGCTTTCAGTGACTTAAAGATTTAGAACAACTTGCCAAATGGTGGATGGAGCACATCTTAAGGAACCATGGGAATACGCATTTGGTTTGTGGGTAAGAGATGGAAACAAGCTTAGGGTTGTTTCTGAGAACGGTGCTCTCTATTCCAGACTTTCTGCCCACAGCACATAAAATCCCCCAGCTATGACTACACATGGTTTCCATCAGACTGTGCCTTTCTTATGCTGTGTAAATTACAAAAGCTACATTTGCCCAGCAATAACTTAGATGCACAGCCTAATTATAATAGCTCTACTCATTAAATAATTATGTAATGCCCTTTAGCTTTCAAAATAAATATACTTTCTACAATCTAGTAAAAAAAAGATTAAAAACTCTGTGGTGAACCTATGATAATGGATTTAATAACAGAAAAATCATGAATATTATCCATTGTCTTACCTTTCTCATCACTTGATCTTTTAGTGGTCACTCCATCTCTCTAAATGGAAAAGAGAAAGAAAACGTGAATTAAGATTTGTATTTCTGAAAAAGACTTTGTCTTCTATCAGTCAAACAAATGAATCCAGACTTTTTGTACTCTCTATGCCTCTAGTATTTTATCAATGTTGTCAGGTCAAATACATACCATTGGCTTCCCAGGATACCTTACATGGGATCTTAAATTTATTTTAAAATGGAGCTCAATATGTGGCACTGTACACATTTACCCCTTTTCTAATATTGTATTTTTCCTTAAGTGAATGTGGATAGATTTCCCCATAAGTCATTCAATTTGTCTCAGAGAAATCCAACTCCATTTTTATATGCCTTAAGAAACCAGTATAATGTTTCTTTGAAACCCATCGCTTGAACTAAACATGGCTTGAATTAAACTACAGTTCCTCATTCCAGACTTATTGTACTGCAATAACAGTTTCAGGTACCAGTTGTTTGGTGAATAAGTCCTTGAGTACAGTGATTAGATCATTCACATTGTATTCTGTACAATAAATAACTTCTTTATTTTGCACTGTTTTTGCTTAGTCTAGTGTCTGTTAATAGTACTTTAATAAATCCTAGCTAGGACTATCACTACAGTTACAAAATATTTCTTTGGATTAATTTCTGCTAAATTGAATATTATATTTTGAACATATGTAATTTTTTTTTTTACTTTCCTGAGGAGTACGATCTATTGATGTGAATAGAACCTTTCAAATAGGAACCATGTAGAAAGGAGACAAATCTTAGAAGTAAAAAGAGTAAGAAAGAGAGAGTAACAGGGAGAAAACTCAATAATCACTGCATAAAATTCTGAAATATAAATCTTTACCTTTTGTTCTGTGCTATTTTCTTGTACACCAGACTGATCAACATCTGAGGCTATTTTTTTGTTAACATTCTTTGAACTAGTTTGAGGTGGAAAAATGGTATTTGATGCAGGTTCTAAAAGGGAATGGAAGTAAAATCTTGTCATGTTTCAAATATCAGTGGCTGTGTAATAAATTTTCCTTACTTAAATTATCATTAATTTTGAATGATGTCAAAAGAATTTGTGCAGACAGCAGTTTGAGCGAGGTAGCATTTCAATACCCGTAAGTACTTGTCGTCCCTCTTTGCACGTGGTCCAACTCTCCATTCTATGCCCCTGCGAACCTCTCCCTCAAGGTGTTTTGCACTTTCTAGGATTTCATGTGAATGAAGCCACATAGCATGCACTATTTTTTCTATCATTTCTTCTCTGACTTCTTTCAGTCAACATACTACATACTTCAACAGTTTTTTCTCTTTTAGTTGTGTAAAGATGTCACTTTTTAAAATTTACTTAATAATGACTTGGACTTACAATGAGCTGAAAAAGTTACATAAATCAGCAGAACCACCTACATGTAATAACTAAGAGGAATAATAAAGGTATATAATTAAAATCTAGGGCAAGAAACTTGAAAACAGATTTGCATGAAATAAATTCCTTAAAGAACTGAGACTACCAAATCTTACTCATGAATAGTTAATTTGAAAATTCCTACATCTATTAAATAACTTCAGTTCAGTATGCCATTGTAAACCTTTCTACATCAAGGCTCCACCCCCAAGTGATTTCATTAGTTGTATAAAATACCTAAGGGAGAAACTCCTCTAATTTTATACAAACTCTTTCATAAAATTGAAATGTGAATAGTTTCCAACTCACACTGTGAGATCGGGATTATTCTTATCCACAATATCATTTACCTAATATCACACGAAAACCAACTTCGTGCAGTTCCCCCATGAGCAAACAGAGAAGTATCAATGAAAAATCAAATTCTAAAATGTATACTAAAGAAAATGCATGAGGAAGAAGTGGAGTTTATCCCATCACATAAGCACTATTCAAAATCAAATTACCAAATTATACACACAGAAGACTTTCATGTGATTATTTGCAAGATAAAGAAAAAAAAGTGAATTACAGTACATATTCATTTTAAAACCACTATGGAATGGGTAATAGAAAGGATCAGACATCTGTGAAAGTATATCTTCAAGTACTTATAGCCTATGTTCTCACTAATTTTAAAGACTTTTTCTAAAGTTTTGGAAAAATATTAAGATGCATCCAACAACCATTTCTGTTAAGCATTCTACTAGAAGTCCTAGCTAAACAGAAAAGAAACTTAAAAAGTTAGTGCTAAACAAAACTTTGTGGGTTATTTTATAGAAATTGAAATGTTGTTTCTAAATTCTTTTTAGGAAATTAAAAGGCCCTAGAATAACCCTGTCATCCTAGAAAAACAAACACTGGATAAGTCAAATTGCTAGATATTAAGACTTATTATGAAACTATCATAAGAAAAATGCTGTAAAAATGCACAAGAATAAATATAAAGGAAAATATCATTTAGGAATAAACCAACTTCCACCAAAAAATAAAAGAAAGAAAGAAGCCAACTTATCTCTAAGCAATTTATTTCTTCAAGTTTCCCAACACAGTTAATGAAGTCGAACCACTTGGATATATACTAGAGAACCTTGGCTCATCCTGTCTTACCAGATAGCAAAAAAATGTATCAAAGCTCATGAGAGAAGACTCCAGAGATATTGACAACAGAAATCTATTTGCGAGAGCTGGCACAAGTCCAATATTAATAAGAACAGTAACAGCACTATTTCACTGCTAAGTGCCATGAACCCATGAAGTTAAATAACTTGATCTATTGCAGCACATTGAATGTATTTAAATGTGTGAAATCCTAATAACACTACACAAAACAGCATATTATGTAGAAAGCCTCTGAGATAATTCATTATTCTGAAAATGGATGCATGATAGTAGAATAGATAGCAGTTAGTCTGCTTTTCCCAAACATTCTCTTCCATGGTATAAGAGCAAACCACAGCCACAGGGAGGGAGGAATCTTTTCCTGAAAGTATTCTAATTAGTTCAGAAGAAATGATCAAATAATATATTGCAACTTTGTGGTCCCTAAACTTATCCATGGGAGTGAGCCTTGAATATAAAATCACAGAGAAAACCAGGTATAAGATGCTTGTGATAGAAAGGCATCATGCCCGTATGGCACAGGCTTGCTAAAAACGTTCAGCAGGAATACCTGCAAATCTAATGGGTGTTACAGAAAATAGGAAATAATATATAGAAAGCAATTATCCAGGTGAAAGCAACAAAAGGGCAAATCAAGAAGTCAACAAGATGATCAATACACTTTTCTCCTACAAAAAGGAAAAAGGAAAAAGACAAAGGAGAAAGGGACAGCCATGCATGAGAGAAATTATAGATTAAAAGATCTTGAAAAATATTAACCCATTAATAAACTGATTAACATGTGTTCAAATATCAAAATATTTGTTCATGTCTGATGCTCTTGAAATTTCAAATAGCATATTTGTTCATATTATGGAACTATTAATTATTGTGTAAAATGAGAATGATATTGTAGCTATGTGCTTCTCAAAAGGTTCTTACATTTTATAGTTATATTTTGTCATATTGATGGTGAAATATGAGTGATGAACTTCAAAACAATAGGACATCAGATGGAGGTTGAAAGCATAGATCAAAGAAAGTGGTGTGTGAGTTAAAACTGGACTAAGGACCAGCGAGATTGCTCAGTGGACAAGTGTCTGCTTTGGCTAGCACAGGGACCAAGGTTCAATTCCGGGTCCCCCATACTGCGCCCATCCTGCCCCTAGGGCAAGCTGAGCGGAGTCAGGGCGTGGCAGCACATGCCTATAATCCCAGCAACGGGAAGGCTGAAAACAGGAAGATCAGTACCAGTCCAAGATATGTAGTGAAACTCTGTACCAAATACATAAAATGAAAACAGCAAGCAAACAGACGACCACAACAACAATAACAAAAAACTGAACTAAAAGCACAGAATACTTTACCAGGCTCTTTTGATTTTATTGTTTGTTTTGGTTTATATTTGAAGTATTTGCTAAAAAAGCATAAAATATCACTAAAAGTATGGAAACATTCACCACAAATAAAAGATTAATATCTTTATCACTTCAAAAAGAGCTCATCCAAATTAACCTAAAAAAAAAAAGTAACAGACATGTAAGTTGTGAAGAAAAATGTCAGGGCTGGGGAAGCAGATTAAAGCACCTGCAAGCAGACAAAGGGGACAGGGGTTTGATCCTTGGACCTGCTGTGCTGACTCCGCCACAGAGCACCTGAGATGGGAATTGAGACTGGGTGTGTGGCGCGCCCCTGTAATCCCAGCTTTTGGCAGGCTGTAAACAGCAGATCACTATAAGTTGGATCTAGTAGTGAGACCCTGAACTCACTGTAAACCCTTCCCTGAACACACACACACACACACACACACACACACACACACACACACACATATCTAGGTGCCTGCCTAAGGAAGCACAAGGACCAGGTTCCGAATCTGGTACTGAATCCTGTGCAGGCTCCACCCCAAGCAGGCCCTGAGAATGTCATGAGGATTGACCTGGGGGCGAATCCCTGTAATCCCAGCATTGAGGGGGCTGAAATAGAGGGGTCACTTTGAGTCTGTGTGAGCTGTGTCGTGAAACCCTGTACAAAATACATAAAGCAATCTTCAAGTCTATTAATCTCAAGCAGCACAAGCGTACTATGTTGGAAACAGTGCTGAGTGTAAAAAGCAAGTCACAGAGGATGGCTTACAATATCACATCAGTCTTAAAATATGTTAATAATGGCACTTATATCTATGGGCATATATATTTATGTAACAATTAAAGGACACATACGCTTTAAAAATATTTATGATAATCACTAGAATTATGTAGCAGTTATCTCTGTGAGGAGGTTGGCTTCAGAGAAATTTTTTAAAAATAAAAGTTATCAATCTACAGTTTAAAGATTTATGGGGAAGATTAATGGGGAGAAAAAAGAAACAATGAAGTCCACATTTAGGCAGAGCAGAAACTGCTGAAAATTAATTCCACATTTGAAACTGAAGTAACTGGAAAAATGATACCATTCTTATTGTGCAAACAGCAGCCTCATCAGAATCACAGGGAGCACAATGGAGTGGAATAACATTCACAAATGATCTAAAAATAAATAACTGTCCATTTCTAAGTCTATCAAGGAAAAACAAAAATAGAATCAATCATAAGGTAAAGAAAAGTAAGGGGGTCTGGGGCGATGGCTCAGTGGAATAAGCGCTTCCCTTGCAAGCGCAAGGGCCTGTGTTCCACTAAAAAACAAACAAACAAACAAAAAAACAAGAAAAGAAAAATAAATAAATTCCATGCCAGAAAGCTTCTTCTAAAAGAGATGTTAGAGGCAGCTTTAAAGGCTAAAAGAAGGTCATAACAGAAAGATATCTGGAATCTCAGGAACTAAGAAGAAAGCAAAATGGCAATTATTGTAACAAATGTTAACGAGCTATCCTTCACCTGTTCTGTTATTAAAATATGTAGAGTGAATTAAAATATTAGAGTGAATCTCCTTGCCTGATTAGAAGTTTGATGCACATCAATGGAGTTCATAAAACAACTAGAACATAAATAGGAAAGGTGCGATGGGATACACTTAACGTAAGGTTACTGCATTCTACTTAAAATAGTGAAGTGTTGTCTCTGAGTTGATTCTTTAGAACTAATTGATAGTGCAGTCTAGAAAAATTACTCTTAAAAACTATGATTGTAGATACTGCCTGGTGTGAATTCTAAAAATACTTCTGGGCTTTATCTTTATAGAAATATATACAGAGACCATGCAGGGGAGCTGGTTTCATATTTCTAAGGAAATTACAATATACTCTATATATTGCCATATAAATGGTCTTGTTCCTACTTAATTTGTCTTTGAAGCTTCTCCATGTTTCTATAACCTTCTTCCCTACTGAAAACAAAAAGCTACATTGTACTAAAAAAGTTATACACAGAGAAGTAATGCAGTGATGGGATACTGTATAATGAACTTTAAACCTTATGTTAGTATCGACAATGAAGTCCTTAGTGACATGTGGGCACTTGGAGCACGCAGTGCAGATGCACCAAAATACATTCAGGATGTGTATGCTGAATACTGTGAGACACTTACAGAATAAGCCAAGGATGGCCTAATAAAAAGGCCTTCCTTGTTATCCCTGGAAGACTTTGTCTAATACAGAGGCTTATCTTTGCCTCCTTAGACTTATCTACCCAAGCATGTTTAAGTAAGTCTATCACCACTCAGTCTGCCCCAAATTCCTATTCTTATAAGTTAGTGATTTTTGTCCCATTATAAATTACCTTTTTGTGCTTTGCGGTCAACAGAGTACAGTAGTTTTATATCATCTTGATGTTTCTTTTTCTTCTTTGCAGAAACTTAAAGAAATGAAACAAAACATTTATATTTTCCATAAATGCTCAGGAGGAGGACAGACTTTCACTGACCTGTGTGTGAAATTGTGGGAAATGCTGTAGACAGAGAGAAATGGAATGAAGACAGAGAGCCGCTGGCGTGGAGCGGGTGGAGGAAGGTACGGCTCTAGTGCATTCGTTTGTTTGGTCTTTAATTACTCCCTCTTTTTTTCTTTTCACTATATCCTTCCATCCCTCCTTTTCCTAATTCTACTTTTATTTAATGGAAAAGAGGGGAGAACACCCTGTTGATATATAATAGCAATTTAATTTTACAAGTTTCATCATTTCAGTAGGAAAAAATAACATTATTTTGAGCATAGGGACGTTTGAGTATAACAAGCCATGAAGTAGGACAACTTGTCCTTTAAGCACTTGATGGGATGCGTGGTGTTTGTTACAGGCTTTACACACGAGACTCCTTTTCAGCTTGAACTTCAAGTGAAGAGAGGACTGCCTGGCTCCAAGTGCTTGCAAGGATAAGAACACAGAACAAAGGACACAGGAGGATTTTTAATAGTAAGCATTTCCTACTTAGCTACATCAGTATTTAATGTTCTCACTTTCAAAATCTGCTCCGTCTTGTCCACCATACTCAAATGCATTTTTATCCACATCTTCTCTAAAGCCAGTTTCTTGCATTTTTTGCAAATGATAAGCCATTTTTTTCTCTAGCAGGGCTTGTTTCTAAAACATTAAAGATAACTCTTGGTTAATATCCATTTTCCATTTGTAAGTGTAAAATAAATATTTAAAATATGATGCTACACTGAAAATCAACAGTCATAACATGTGAGGTCAAACAAATTGCAAAAAATCGGAGAGTGGTGAGTACTGAATTTCTATTTGTGGTCAAGCACATAACTATACTTTATTTTTTTTCATTTATTTTTATTTTATTAAAATACAAATGTCAATCAGACAGTTTCAAGACACCTTAACTATACACATTCGATGAATTAATACATTGCAAACTATTTTCATAACGTTTTGTTATTGTACACGGTGCATACATGATATTATATTTACAGATATTATTTTAGCAGATATCTCTTATCAGTGAATTAAGAGTGTAGTTGCTTACTTATCTTATTTTTGTATACCTGAATTATATCAAAAATTCAATTTATTTACCTAGTGGATGACCATAGTACTAAAAGCCGACAGAATATCCTGTCCAACCACCATTAGTGCAGATCTTGCCTCTCATAGAATTATGTAGAAGCACAGCGTTATCTATCCCAACTGTACTGTCTATACAAACACATCATGATTTTTTCTTTCTACAACCCTTCCTTTGTCTACACCTGTCAAAAGTGGGCACTCCATTGACATGCAACTAACTTAGGTGCTTGAACTCGACACCACAATCCAACACAGTCCAGCATTCTACAACCATAGTGAGTTATTCAAAGAAATTGTCAACCATATCCATTTACAGCTCAGCTTAATATTGTGGGCTCACAATGTATACTTCATTTTTATACTTTTCTGCTGGATGGTTAAGACCTAGGTAGATCAAGACTTATATACCAACACAAGAACTTTATATTTCCTATGTGGTCATTGAAGTCCTCTCAGGGTTTATCTTGCAGTCCTGTACATTATTCTGTAGTTCCTTTGTCTGTGTCATCCATGTGGATGAATCACGGCCAATGCTTGACCAGATTGCTCTCTGTGAGAGCTTGAGAGAAAGTTTTCTCTTCATGTGACTCTCCCTAGGCACACTTTAGAACTTCAGTCTCTTTCCTCTGTGGCTCCATAATCTTCTTCAGAAAATGTGGAGTATTACTCAGCTATTAAGAATGATAAGTTTGAAGCATTTATACTGAAGAGGATGCCACTTGAACATATACTCATAAGTGAAATAAACCAGACACACACGTGTAAATATCATATAGTCTCCCTAGTATAAGAAGCGAAAAGCAGAAATACAAAAGGAAACGTACAACAAGTAAAATCAGTTGAGTCAGATAAGGCAAAGTGAATGGCATATGCTGCAGGATACTAATCAGCTTTTCTTCTGGATGGTTAACA